>QNGE01000195.1:218763-273988 GCA_008508345.1 Paragonimus westermani
GTTTTGGTATTGATATGTTCGCCGAGCTTGGCATTTAGGTTGCAAACGTTTCATCACCAGGCGAGGTGACATCATCAGTGCGTGGTGATGAAACGTTTGCAACCTAAATGCCAAGCTCGGCGAACATATCAATACCAAAAGTGCACATTCTTGCTGCAACTCGGAGCTGAACTCCGGTCACGTCTACTTGAGACAATCGTGTTGGCCACTGAGTTAACATCACCCACAACTGATTTACCATACAGAAACGATCAGCCACACTCGCTTGCGAGTAATGCTGAGAATGCCCGATCGCTTCAAAAGGGGTCACAATAACTGACCCGCTAATTCTGATTGATGACCCCACGTCTAAGACTTCTTTCCAAGTTGAACCCACAGAATTCATTATATTTGTTGACTGACCTTTTGATTATTGGCGGTTGGTAAGAAATTCGGTTATGCTCCTTATGATGCTTCACAGTCGAGTAGAAGCTTTTGTTTAGAAAAATCCATTATTTATCAATGCTTTTTGGTCATATATACTAACAAAAAGTGGGTTCACGATGTTCGGGAAGAAACGAACAAATAAGTATAACATTACATTTTCTCGAACGGTTTTCGATCACTTATTGCTCTGTAGCCAATGTTCGCCTATTCGAAACCGTACGAGTGGTCCAAAAATGGCTTTAAATCACAATAAACCATACTACTGAGTACGTTCGTACCTCCTGATTAGACTACAAGTTTGGATATAAATTAGTTGTTAGCTAGGTGTACTTACCAATGTTAGTCAAAGTTTCAGCCTGATTCATACAAACATAGTATGGACATGTTTAAGTAACTGCCTGCTTCCTCCACTCTTTCCTCCCCAGCACACTTACACAGTTGGCAAATATGAATTGAATTTTGCGACACAGACCATTCAAAAAGTATATCCGTCGAAACGCGGTTACTTGTATACATTTTCAATTACTTTTAGGCAAACCAAAAAGTCAGAAAGATGGCGCTGGGATCCAGTTTAGTGTTGCACATAGCTGCAAATTTCAGTCATGCAATGCAATATATCATGCTGTTTTATTAGAACAGACGTGTACGAATTGTATATTCAACATTTGACACGATCTGAACTTGCACGAAAATAAATTACACTCCAGATCAGTTCAATACTACGCTATCTCAACGTGTAGGCAACTCTATGAAAAGAACTTGAGTAGAGAAAGGCTATAGTTTTAACAAAAAATGATACACCGTATCGCGCGCACAAAGAAAATATCCGGCATATGACAAGTGGATTTCATGGAGGCGTAGGTTACCTGAGTGTTTCGCTCTCAGCAAGGAACACGTTGGCACCTTCTTTATTGAGATCTTATAGAAATAGAAGAATATCTCCTTGTCATTAAGATGAAACCGAAATTTTGACTTCGTTTACCGAATTTATCTCTCTAGATAACATGTCACTTCGAACCCTGATATTGATTCACTAAGCCCATAGTTCACCATCACAGCAGTCGTAGCCGCTGATGATGTTATCATGTCCTATGGTTCTTTTGTGCCTCTTCATTCCGTATTTTTTAGTCACAGCAGTTTTGTCATCATCACGATTCATGACTCCATTTGTGCAAATGATAGTTTCAGTATTTAAAACTTGGTTGAAAATCCTTCTCGTTCACAAACCGACAAATTGCAAATGCATGTATTTTAACGTGGCAACGTTATCTGCGTAAACAAACACTAAGAGTTGGAAAACAGTGGAAATAACTGAGAAATATCCGATAGGAGTGAGTATAAGAACAATACTACTACAGTAGTGAGAATGATAATGAAGACGCCTTCCATAATAAACCATAAATGTCCACAGAGGAGACATGGATTCAGTAGGAACTACCAGATTTTGGGAGAAAACAGCAGACAAGATAGATTACATGGATACATTTTTTAATCTCGCAATAAACAGCAATTGGCTTCACTACTGAGTTATGAACTGTGTACACTTGAACCAACCTGGTTTTCCTTTTTGGAAAGGATACTGACCGTTTCAAACCTACAGTCCAAATGTGAACCTGAAAACTATCCACGGAATTGAGCAGTCATTTGTTAGTTAGAATCTTTCCGTCTAAAACAAAAGCTCTGAAAAAAACGGCACCCGTTGTTAACATAGCCACAGTTAACGATCTCCCTCGGCGTTCTTTATGAAGGCACTGTACTCAGTTTCACGGCGCCAACAGTACATATTAACGAGGGCTAGAAAATTTCAGGTTCTAGACAAAAATCCTTCAGGAACCCCAGTTAGTTTGACTGGTCGCTCAGTGGTGAATGATCCGACTGAATTGCTGTATTCACTTTCTGTGACCGCCTTTGAAACTTCCCAAGTAATGTCTGAGAAAAGTGGACGACTTAGCCACAGCGATGCTCCACAGTGTCATATTGTGAGCGGCTATTATGTGGATGCTGTTGCCGGTACAGCAGAAATTTGTCAGGAAAATGCCATAGGAAGATTCTATTGGATTCCACTAATACATCAAAACAGGTTAAATTCAATACAGCTCGATATGGCCTCTGTTGTTAAAAGACAAGAAAGATATTTACTCTTGCGTTCCTGCTTCTGAGCATGTCGAGTGACAAAACAATGGACTGTGTGATTCTTCCTAAAAAAAGGAGCGGTTGTGAGAAAGCATCTGATCCATACACATGACACGACTGAACATGGAAACTGTATACAATGTATGAAGACATCCAGTGACCTGTTGAATTGTGACTGTATGCATGAAAATAGATGCACAGGCTGATTCTTGTATAAGTTACGAATAAAATCGAGTTCTGCTTCCCGAACAACTCAACAAGGATCACTGGTTTAAACAGCATATTCTACGATGAACAAACTAAAGACTCTGATCGGATTCTGCAAAATTAGTTGCCTACTCACAAGACGAATGATTCTTTAGACCTCCGCGTCTGCTTACTGGGAGAAATTCTGCCAGTATGTAATTATATATGCGTAAGACATTGAAGGTGAGGATTAGATGTTCTCCAAACTAAACATAGAACGATATCAGGTAACTGCAAAGGTAGAGGCTTTCACAGTTTAATGGCATTTCCAGTGAGCCGAATATGGGCACCTGCAAAAAGCGTCTGGGCCGTTTTCCTCATATGATATCTGACTACAGTTCGGCTTATGCTAGGGGCAACAATTTTGGTTCCGCTTACTAAAATCCTTGTGTTGTCCACAAAAAGTGTCAAAATTCAGATTCAACTATAGAGTGTGGTAAACGTTTCTGAAACGGCAGTTTTGTATCATGGTCCGTATGAAATACATCTACTTTGGTTAATTTAAACACCGTTATCCACCCATGAACATTGCTCCTTTCAGCAGTACCTGCTTTCAGTCTACGCTGATGCGAACTAAAAGCAAGTCCGTGCCTCATCCGATAACCAGTAGAGAAAAAGTAGAGGTTACAGCTGTTTCCAGTGAGTTCCGGTCAGGCGATTGCTGAACATGTGGTTTACATCTACTGCTGTGGAAGGTCAAATCATAACCAATTCTTGGATGCATAACCTTCGCCAATTCGAAATGAATGTTAAAAATTAATGTGATAACCACACTGTAAGTTGTTGTGTTGATCTTGTAAATGGGAGTTTTGTCTTCACTAGAAAAGGACAAAATCCCACGTGCTTAAGTAGGCACAGCTCACTTCAATTTCTGATGAGTAGTCGGGGATTTGGTTTTAACGTATCCGCACCAAATTTAGTACAAATGAAGTCAAACATTTCGAGCGTCGTGTTTAGCATGTTATTGGTAAACAGATTAGGAGTAACACAACGTTATGAACAAGTTGTAATACTCCACGTTTCAACCACCTCGGATTGCCTTCCTCAGGAGTGTTGTAATCGAAGTCACATTAACAATGTGATTTCCATTACACTCCTGAGGAAGGCTACCCGAGGTGGTTGAAACGTAGGGATCTAGTTTATTTCCAAGTTTGGACTCGGTTACCCAACCGTCCCACTGTCTCATATGGAATCCACCAAATGATTCAGGAGATCGACTGCCCCGGCGGGATTTCTCAAACAGTTCACGCTAGAATCCACCAACGCCGCTGCTGAGCAGCCGAAGCCCTGACTTTTCACAGTTGGGTCTCATCTAAAATATTTCCAAGTTGAACATCACTCACATTTGATCACAGCCTTCGCATTCAGATAGACATTCCAGCCACCCTCTTTCGGTTTGCGCTGCCCAAGACCGCAGCTATGATGTATTATATCTGTAGGTGCTCACTCGAACAACGAATACGCCCGTATCAATTAATCAAGTCCTTCGTTAGGTCACGAGTGAAAACCAAAACAGCTATCGGTTCTGCAACGTTCTGACCCTCTCGGATAACCATTCTCAAGAGATTTAAATTAGAAAATTCACACTATACAGGCCTCAAATTGGGTAGTCACCAATTAGCACGTGTTTGTGTGTTCAACACGCGGTGTGTATATAGGTTACCAATAGAATGTATGGGTTCACGGTTCACATGAGTTCACCACGTGACGATCCCAGGTGCAAACAAGGTTAGATAGTAGTTGTATGTTTGTGTGCGTTCAGTCTACAAGCGTGTCGTCTGTTTGGGATGGGGTGGGTGACAGGAGTGTCATAAACCTCTTCTGAGCGGTGTCACTGTTGTCCACCCAGTAAATCTTACCAACGAGCTGACAATTCCAAGCTATCGGATGGTTTTAACCCGTTGTGGCTTAACCAAGGATTTACTTAATGGTGAGCATCAGCTCAACGCACATGGTTTCTCATATCCCTTCTGTCTACGGTTCGGAAACAGTAATGCCCTTATCAGTTTCGTTTACATTTTGACTCAGAGTGAGAAAATCTTAAGGGGGTTCAAACTGATAACCCTACACGTTATGAGCTGCCCATCCGTTTGACCACCAGTCCAATGAACGCCACTTGCAACAAAGGTATATTTAGATGCAAATGAGTTATAACTTGTTTTTGGCGCCGGTTGTGCAGGTGGACACACCACGCTTCGCAGTACCAGCTTGCACTGAGTACAGACGCGAAGGCTCGAATTGGTGACTGTTATAACGCGCCTTGATGCTAAGAGTCAAGCAGAAAATCCGTAACAGGCATCCTACTTGTTTTGACTTATCAGGTAGAGATAGTCCGTATGGGGATCTTACCAGCGATTATCTGCGCTGTGAGTCAAAGTTCTCATCCGCTCGACTACCAGCCCTAAGAATGTGACTTGTTACGGTGCGACTACTATAGGTTATATATAACCTATTCACACTGTATCGGTTTGGTTGGAGAGGGTTCACCTCGGACGGACGGTTTGGACTTAGGCTAAAACGGGCATAAATGGATAAATGAAATGATTTACGGTGCTGTTGTTTAAACCGACAAGTTACAATTCTTGTTTGAATTCACGTCGCAAGTTGTACGGCTGATGGAACTGTGAGAAATAAATCCATCCAGCAAAGTAGTTGCGCTTTGTCCAATGTACAAACGGTGAGCTATGAAAAAAAGCTAATCTGGATAAGATTTTAGAGGGACCTCAATGTCAAAGGTCACCTCCACAGGACCGTCGGTTCAAATGATATCGACTGCCGCTGAGCAATGAGGATAAATGTTGCGTGACTTGTCCACAATCCAATGGTCTTGCTGTAAGGAACCAACCTCAAATTATCACTTTTGAATCGTCTAGGGTCATACTTAACAGGATTTGTTATTGTGAAGCACACTGTTGTCATGTGGTCAGCATCATTCTCGTTTCCATTTGTGTAGGCAGACTGCGTTTCGGTCTTTGTCTCATACTAATCCATGTTATCTCCCTCTACGGAACTGTCGTTAGGACCCACACTTCAGAAGAACACGGTCCCCCGCTATCTCCACAGTGAACAACGTTGGGTTAAAAATAATGCATGTAACCGAAATCAAGCAGTCTGGGTTGTTTATTATACCATGATGAAAATGGTTCAAAGAATCGGTGGTTTGGCTTAGAAATGCACAATTCACTACACGTGGTCCGAAAATGTTTACTGAAAGCATTCCATTTTCAATAAAAATGTTTTCAGAACTCTCAAAGATGACACACCAAAATTCTGCCTCAATAAACTTCAGATAGACGTTCGTGAAAGTATACACCATATCGTTGTGATGTGTCACATAGCTGTCATTTCACGCCCCAATGATCAGTTCACTTGATTTCACATCCTTTCTGGTAGTACAGAAGACCTGAGTGTTGATGTATCACAGGAGCCCCTTCAGCCCTGTTATACTGTTTACTGGTTATCATTTACCCATCACTCTGATTGCCCGTCATTTCGGTGGCTGCCTGGCCCACCCGCTACATGCACAGCTTCAACAATTTTTCTTATTATGTGGTCTTCTAACTTAGTACGACCACCTGCTGCGCTCGTGGTGCTCGGGCGGATAACACAACTATGAAGATCAATCCAAAAGTATAAGACGCAACTTCGAAGATTGCTCTGGCACATCTGGTTAATTAGTAAACACATGAAGGAGATGACAGTCGTACATCATAGCAATCTTTGAGAAAGGGCAAAAACAGGACAGTGAGAACCAGACGTAGACAAATAAAACTGTGAGAAGAAACGCTTAGCAAACAAGCCTGTTTTCAATGTTTCATCCTCATGCTAAATACAACACAGTTCAATGGATTCTCTGAAGGTGGTGCATCAGAGGATTAGTGCATCCACTTTGTCCAACTCGCGAAGTCTAGTTATATTGACTCAATCACGTGGGTTGTACATGTCTGTTAGGAAATCAGCACGTCTACGTAATAGATCTATGCGATGTGTGGACGCATGACCAAGAGAGGTTCAATATTTTGATCAGCCGTTTTTGAATGCACAATGGTGAAATGGCTAGAGGACTTGTCAGTACCAGTTAGGAAAAACCAGCGATTCATAATCTCAGTGATGATTTTGAATTTTTCGAGACATCAAAGCAACTGAACGGGACGGGTAAGCATCTATTCTCCTTTGACTTCATATTTATATTTACAGGCATTTCACTATGTGCGACAGTTGAGTTTCTTGCCTCGGTATATTGAGATTACTGACATGCCAGTAGATGACCCAGGCAAACTGTTGCATTGGTACGTCTACAACGTTCCGTTTTAATCTTCCAGCAAGCTCTATCCCCAAAAGGAAGGAGTTGGAATGGGGTCACCGATAGCCCCTCCGTTGGTCGATACGTTTATGGCAAAGCTTGGAAGTAGTTCAGTAGCTGCCACTTAAGGTCAGTTCCTCTTTATAAACTTTATGTAAACGATATTCTCTGTGTGACAGGCGAATCAGAAGGCCCCGGTAAAACACTGACACAGTTCGACTGTGGACAAAAATATCCGCTTTACCCGGAAGGCGGAATCATCCGCAGCTATAACGCTTTTAGACATGCTCATATCACGTCGTGAAGATGGCACGACACATCGTAAACCATATCATAGAGCAACTTGTTCAGGGCAATATACCAACTTCAGTGGCTTTGTATCATTAGGACAACAGAATAACGTGGCCCGATGTATGTTGGACGAAGGTATGGAAATATGTTCGAATGACATTACAGGAAGTGAAAAACAGTCCTGAAAATGACCCTCTAAAACAGTTTATTTGTATCCACACGCTAACGAGCACAAAGGTGGATATAGCGCAATTTGCAGACAAAGAGCCTCCCTATAGTTCGTTACCGTTTAAGGGTGATACTTCTGATGGAACCAACAGACTTATAAGATATCTGCACCAAATTTAGTACGAATGAAGTTGAACAGTTTGTGCGTCGTGTTTAACATCTTACTGATAAACAGATTGGGAATAACACAACGTTACTAGCAATTTGTAATACTCTACGTTTCAACCACCTCGGGTGGCCTTCCTCAGGAGTGTTGTAATCGAAATCACATTGACAGAGGAACAGAGGTCACATGTGACCTCTGATGCACCACCTCCAGAGAATCCATTGAACCGTGTTGTATTTAGCATGAGGATGAAACATTGAAAACAGGCTTGTTTGCTAAGTTACTCTTTTCATGACTGAACGGGGCGTATTCACGCTACTTAAATAAGCCTGTCTTGAATCCGGACTTATACAAGCATCTACTGACCCGTGTATGCCAAAAACATTCAGAAACACTGAAGGACAAAATCACAGGGTCATTTGCACACAAGATATCATAAGTGAAGAACGAATGTTCAGTTCTCACTTTGAGGTACAAAAGTTAACACAAGAAGAGTCTGAGAGGTATGAATCAGTATACCGCAGGTTTTCTTAAAGCTAAGATATCCACGCAGAAAGTTCTAAATTCAACTGGCAATAAACGTAACCGCATGATGCTCGCAGATCATTAGGTATTCTTTTGTTGATTAAAAGTGGAAATCTTCGCACGTCCCTTTCGATGAGGACTGACGAAAAAGTCAGTGGGAATGCGAAGGCAGTGATCGCTTGTAAGTGCTGTTCAGCTTATACTAATCAAAATCTATTAATACTCATCAACACTTTATTACCGACGGCAAATTTGTTCCATCGTTTTCTCTTTTAAGGTGTTGTCACGGACATGAATTTTGAGGGTTTTGTTGCAAGTTAGTCTTAACCCATACAACTGACATGTATCTCCAGTAAGCTTACTGATTAAATTTGGATTGATGTTTTCATGCGAAGAATGCATAGGAAAGCTTATCGGAACAAACGCGATGAACCTGGCTTCTCATCTCTGATATCTCAACAATACGGAGAAAACCTGTTGCAGAAAACAGTCATACAAAACAAGTGTTAAACGGTCTACTAACAGCGGTCAGATTTAACAAGGGAAGATCTTCAAACGAGATTATCTTCTGTTTTGCGGAATAAAATGGTGCTACACAAGAAAGTATTCTATTGTGCACGGAAACGAGACGGTCATCCAGTTTTGAAACATAAGCCTCAGATATTCCTGAACGAGTAAAATCAACCTGTGGTGGATGAAATTTGATGACCACTCTACGCAACCTCTTAAATATTTCTGAATGAGTTATTGAATTGAGAATTACACTGTAAGAAAACTACTAAAATTTCAACAACGACTGATAAGAGTTCCATATCCGAAATAGATGGTGTGTTTTGAAATCAAAAATGCCGGAAAAACAGTGATAAAAAGGGAACATTGAAAACACAAATATTAGATATGGGGTAAAAGCTCATCGGAAAGTTCACGTAACCATTTTAGTGAACGGTTTCCAGATATGATACTGGATATCTGAAATGGATGTGACATTCCTTTAGTGTTGTTAATGCTTCAGGTTACTTTGCATGTACTGAGTAAGTGTGACTTATTGGTTACAGGATTGATTTCGCATTATAGATGAAATTACAAACTACACTTGTTGCTATTTTTTCGCATAGAGCCAGAAAGGGATACACATCTCATCCTAAATAACACACAGTTGAGGTCCTCTTTCAAATGGCTTCATGTAATTTGCTTCAAACTAGTAACCTGAAGAAATATAACTAGTTCATCTTTAGAGTCGAAATCCTGATTACAAGTCCATGGATGGACCTTCTTTATGACGGGTTACAAATAGATCCACCATATTTAATTTGAACATCATCAAAGTTAATCAGTTGACTGTGAAAATTTTTCGTCTTGAGATTACCTGAATTTATATTCATCATCAAGAAGTCATCCATAGTGCGTTTGGTAAGGAGAACAAGAAGGAAATAAAACTATTTTTCATCAAAATATTCACATTTTTTTATCATGTTTGCTCGCGTGTATTACATGTTTATTGAGAAAGAATGTTTATGAGAGTCACAGATACTAAAAAACCAGTGAGGTCTTTTCGATCTAGTGAAAGCCGGCTTCAAACTGTAAACGAAAGGTCGATAGTATGAACCTCGTCCGGGTTATTTCTATCAGACCGATTCAAACAAGGACGAAACTGTTTATGTAGTGCCGGTAATTATCATGAAACATTATAATAGCTCGTTTGGGCTCTTATGGGGGTAACCAATGCAAAACGATTATCCCATATGGACTGTGTCTATTTAGGTTGCCTGGGAGTGGACAGGTTACAGGCAACTTCTATTAATCGGTCGGTAACAACCGATGTTCATGGGACTTGGTTGAGAAGAGTAGTTTGTACCGTGATGGGCTACCGGTTGAATATCATTCAGACTACCCACATCACGAAACAGGGCAAACTAGAGTATCCTCTCGAGGATGGGTATAATATAACTTCTACTCCATAATCAGTATTTGTGGTGATCCCTGTACATTTTTCAAACCATTTTGGTCAAATCCATCAAAGTATACTGTCCATGCACGTAAGACAGTTGGTATGCTCCAAGCCATTGTGCACAGTTTCTCAAGTCACTGTTGCGCTAACAATGTACAATTTGTTATCTACATTTTGCACGGTATGCTGCCTTAGCAGGAACATTGAACCCAATTGACCTCAAGTAAGTAACTTAGATGATATATGTTACCTAAGTGACCACTTATTTGGCGTAGACCAGCGACCGTATGATACTACTCACACCACTACTCAAAAGTCAGGTAAGAGCATGCATTTGAATACCGAAGTAACCGCCGGAAAATACACCAAAGAACATTGGAGTAAACTTTGGCATCGAATGATGTTTTCCATACATGAACTGGGGAGTGGCGATTGTAGCAACCATGAAGTCCCTCACTCAATGTTACCTGCAAATAAGTGTCTGTTTATGGTGTTGATACCTATACCTCATGTGTTGATTTTCCAAACCGCCGATCATACCACCAACCGTGTTCTTGATTCGCCGCATTAATAGTCATGTGATTTCAATAGCCAATGTAAGGATGCTCACAGAAGGAAGTTCTTGCCTTCCGCTGTGTTCTTGTAGAAGACAATCGAAGCTCGGAATGCTGGACGAGTAACCTCTGGCACGAACTAAAGTATACCGTTCAAAAACAACCAATGCGTTTTGAAAAAATTATGCAACAAATTTGATTTAGTTGACAAACCACATAATAGTGATGAATAAACTATCGTCTGAAATTTAAGAGCCAAATGGTGACCATTTTTAAGCTTGTGTTTGATCTCAAATGGTCAGTTTTGGTTCTTAAAGGAAAGGGAATTCCACAGCCAGGATGAATGGCTGTCACAGATTAGACACCGCTCATGTTTGGTTGCAACTTTTACGTCCATATAAGCTTTCATGGTGATCCAGTTAGAATACGAAGCTCTTGTTAGGTCGCATTAGTAGTGCACTTTTTTTCAGAGCGAGATTTGAACTCCGATGCTCACATTTATGGGTCGACCTTAGTGATTACCAATGGGTTGACTCCACTTTAGGCATGGCCGAATCACCATATTTGAACATTCAACCGGAATTGGTTTCGGGTGGTACCAACTTGTTACGTCGCCTCTAGCAGAAACCCAGCTATTGGTCCCGTAACTCAAATTTATAACTCAAAACTCAAATCACGGATTTCACTGAAGCTCATAAGTACAGTGTTAATCCGTTTGTGCTACTGTTCATTCCGCTGCCAGCCGATAGTTTTCATTCGAACAACTCGAGTTTCCTAACGGTCGCCGGAATATTCCACCCCACAAAAAGTATAATTCAGTCCGCAAGACAACTTGACTGGAAATCAGGAGGCGTCTAAAGGAGGACCGAGTCTTCTGGGTGACATAACTTGCTACCAGTATGCAGCAGACGGCTACTACCGACGATCGAGTAAAGATTTCTCCATTTGATCTGAGCAACAGATACCGGGAAACAGGGTGTTAACGAGAAAAATAGCGAAGACACTGATGGGCCTAGTCACAAGAGAGCTCATCTGCACCGAAGACAACATCTTCGTACACTTTCTGTGTTCTTTCCTTGGTTAACCTTCCTCCGACCAAAGAAACAGCAGTTGTATTCGAGATAACACTCTTCAAACCTCACAAGGCGACCGATTTAGACAGATTTCCGACAAATCCCTTTAAACAGAGTTTTCAAGTCAAAGTGGTGTTGTTCCTGAAACTCTGCACCGAAGAAATTGTTCCAAGTGAGGAACATCTGGTCAGCTTCATCTACAGGTTCAAAAAAGACACAAACTTAGTGTACAAATCGTAAGTGCATTAACCTGATCCTTACTGTGTCAAAGAGGTTTGTAACTATTGGGCTTAGTAACTGAGCAACCTGTTTGCAAATAGAAAGCTGATGACGCTCTGACCGTGTTTGAGGTCCATTATTCGTATAGAAGGCGGATGGCTACTGCTCTGTTAAATGGGAGAAGACTTCAATTCAATTTGTAAAGTTGCATATCGGAAGTGGACTACAACATCACTGTCACAACTATCCATATGGAAAGCATGTGTTGTGTGCCAAGAATGCGGACGGCACAAGGATTGTTTATTCGGAAAACCAATCCATGGGTTATGTGTTTCAACAGGACCACAAACAAAAACATTCACCTGCCTACCACACTCGTCTCAGAATGTCACGGTCGCCACGGACGTCCATACTCACTTCCGTTGTGTAGCAAGAACCATTTTATGCGATGCTGCACTCCAATGTTACTTCCTGTATTTTTCCCGCGGCCATTTCGATGTCAGAATCCATGTTATTGCCCCACTACTGAATGGTGGTGATGTGAGTAGTATAGTGCGATTGCTTGTCCTCACTTCACATATGCTTTGTTGGCTCCATAACTGTAGTGAAAGCAAACAGGATTCAGTGCTGTCAGTGTTTGAGTTATGTAGGTAATCACTCGCACCACTTGTTGCATAGACCCAGAGAAGCGTGTACGTGTGTATGTCTACTGGTCGCCAGTGCCATTTAATCGACACAGGGCCATCTGGGTGACATTACCTGTTAACGTGCTTGACAGCGAAAGGTGAGGGCTTATGGCAGTTGACAAAGGATCTTCCACATCACAAGTATGCTGTGACAAGATTGCTCAGTCCTCTCTTTCTTATTCAACTCCGCATTAGGTGAGAACTTAGAATACGTTCCGAGGGAATGGGACAAAGAAAGCAAACAATGCTCCCGAATGACGTACCTCTTGTAGGTTAATTACTATGTGAATCAGTTTAACATAGTTTTGTTTCAGTTTTACCCCTGTTTCCAGGTTCCACTACTTCCGGAATTTCATTGAATATTAGACAGTAAGATAAATGAGTTTGCTGTTCCAGTGTAAACTGTGGTAATGAAATAGATAAAGCGCGAATGAGGGTGCCTGACGTCGCACTCTGACTCGTAGTGGGAACGCGGATACAACCGTATTCTTCATCTCACAGTACACGACACACAAATAGGCAAAAGTGAGGGGATACGCACATGTCTGTTGGACGAGGCAATTGGTTATGCAACCAAAGTAACCAGCTCTACCTGGCGGTGTGCACAGTTGAACTTAAGATGAAAGACTTCACGTAGAAAACACATCTGTAAAAACGGGATAGCTTACTGACGTGGAGAAGAGATGGGAAACCGAGTGCTAGTCTCAGAAAACTCATACGTCTAAGTTGTTGAAATGGTAACAAAAGAACTCTGAATTGATTCAAAACTGGCACTGAAACGATTTGACTGTCTTTCATCTGACCACACAGGGCATGAGCACAGCATGTGCACCCGAAACAAAAATATCCCAAAGTGGTGTCACGTTGATTTATTACGGTCCGAATAAAGCAATCACACTCAGATTCATCACTTACTGGGGTGTCTTTGCAACTGAATGTGTGCAATCGGAAAAGCGGCATATTCATATGTGCAACTCAGAGACCAGTAGCTTCGTCAGTCATCAAACGATAGGTAAATCTATGTGAACAGTTATTTCTTTATAGACCCAAAGTGTACTGGCCTAACATGAGCAGTCAAAAAAAGGCTTATTTTAAGGTGTTCAGAAATATTGAAAGGAAACTTAGAAAGAACAACCAAGTTCAATTCTGGTAATACGAATGTTCCAGAACATGCTCTCACTGAATTAAGTACTAGGTCTGGATTTCAGATACAGCTTGCCCATGCTAGGTCCGAACATCGTCATAAACTTTGTCTTGCTGTCCAGAGAGAATGGATGATCACTAGGCAATTCTGATTGGTGGGCTAGACTTTCAGCTAGATGGACTGTCTTCTTGAAAACGCAAATATCTATAGCGACACAAGTGTATTCGTTCCTAGTTAGATTTACGGTCGAAATTCTAAGAGACAGTTGACTGGAACTTCACTGGTATACGAAAATATTCATTTTGACAATAAGTTAACATACACAGTACAAAGCCCACTCTAATTTTTAGACACGGTTCCTCTCGTTGACCGTTTATGCTCATGGTTCCAACAGAGCGATAATGCCGTTCGAGTGCACATCTCAGCACATACAATTCTCTCAGACTTATTCATCTGAAGCTTTGCGAAATCAAACTGGGTATTTGATCGAGGCACACAAATATAAAGCTCACGTTAAGCTCGTCCAAACCGACTGGCAGTGCGTTAGCAAACAAACAGTCTGTAGTGAAGTGCTGTTGAACAAGTTTGTACAAACAGGGTTTGTACAAACCGCGGTGCGTCACATTGTCGTTCAGTCCCAGTGTACAGTTAATCGTTCATAGTGCAAACAATTACCACGGTTCATGCGTAATTGCTCAGTTTCATATAGTAAGGAATAAATTTGGAATACGCAAGTAAAATCAAATAGGATGTACTCTGCAAGGATATTTCGACCGGTCTCTTCGGTTATGATACACAGACTATTGTCAGTTAGCATAAACTTGGATGTATGGGATTCATGTAAAGAAAGACGTATTTCCGACCAGACGGTGAAATTAGAGGGGGCACCATCAGCCGAAATCAGACGTTGTGATTTCTTGGGCAGAGACGTGATTTTGTTTATCCAACTGACCGGACCAGTATATCAGTCTGAGGCCAAATTAATTAGCAGAAGTCAGTAGAGTGAACGTAATGACGGGGTCATCGCAATAAAAACGTGGTGAAAGACGACGCATGACGACCCATTAGTGAATCGAACTGGTTTGACGTGTCTTTGAAATGTACTCACTTTAGCTTCAAACGAGTGGTAGTGGATTCATTGTGAGCAAACCAAACCGATCAGAAGTTTGAACCAAATTTTGTGGTGTGCAATCCACAGCATGTTTGGATGGGCTGGCGCCCAGCCTGGTCAGGATCCTCCAAGTGAAGCGAACCAATAAGAATAACACAATAACATGTTTACAGAATAAAACACATTGTCGCTGAGATGCTCATAAAATGACACAGCCTACCTGTAGGTCATTTTTGGAGGTCAAAAGTACCTTCGACTGACCCTGTCGCGCCCTTCCTCGTGACCCTCGTGTTTTCGTTATTCCCACAACACATGCCTATAAGTACTGATTCCTCCAGCCCGCGTCTTCCAACCATTGAATCCCAGACACCGGCCGCGAACCTATTGTTATCTGTCAGTCTCACCCTCCCTACCCCCGGTGAACACGGTCCGCAATTAAACTGGCACCAGCTGATCGGTCTGCCTGAAGGTCGGGCATTTAGACACACATCAGACCGATCAGATCGCATTCGGTTGGTTCGTCATTGCCTGTCGGTCGTTTGTGCCTGTACTTGTCGTGCCCTTTGGATCCCTGACCACTTATTGAGGCCAAACATTGCATTTTATCCCACGAACGCCAACGAATTGAGTACCGCGTTTCCAGTAACTTTATTTGGTTCTGGCACGTGGCGTCGTTGGTTATACGTGCGTTACTCAACGTTCGCCGGAAGAACGTACACTGCTTTTTCGGTAACCGACTCCTGTCTGGTGTACTTCCACAATTATCCCACTGACAGGTTCGAGTGCCACCTAACTTGGTATAAACTCCACCATGTAGATGGGATCAAACAGCATTAAAGCTAACACATTAAACTAACAAGTTAAATGGCTCACGGCAATACCATATGTGCACAGTGAGTATCATCGTTGTATTCTAATGACGCGGTCAGCTGTCACAAGTTGCTGCAGCAGACCGTTTGGACCGTTTGTTACTTCATGAACCTCCGTCCAGTGGGGACATCACTGAGATACTACTGGCACTACCAGATGACAAACGCTTCACGTCACTGGTAGACAGCCCGTTGTGTGCTGTTAGCGATGGAGCCGGGGATAGGCCACCGAACACTATCTGTTCGTGTTAGCATATTTTCAATGTTCATCACGCTCATCAGTCTTGTTAACACTGGACAAACACCGTTTTTATCAGCGTCACTTTACTGGAGCTAGCGATCGCTCAGTTGGAGGAGTGCAAATACACAGCTGAAGATGAATGTTCGCACTATACCGGACTGGATACTGAAAGAATAATCCGGTGAATCTAAAAGAGGACAGTGGTAAGTATCCGGGATGGTTCAGCGAATCACAGACGGACACATTAGCAAATTGGGTTGGCTTTTGTAACCACAATGTCACTGGAGCTTCCGATGATTCATATAAACACGGAATTCACGACTAGCATGCACGTTTCGACGTTAGACTCGTAATTGGATATTAGACCGTCAACACAAAAGAAACGAAATTCGAGTAAAAACTATTGATGCAAACGAATGGATAGTAAAGAAACAACTAACGGCAGAACTGAACATTGACCATCAAGCCGAAATGCGAGTTAGTTGACTGGATGTAATCAACTTCAGCCCCCATGAATACTGGGACGCAAAGAGGGGCGATTAGCAACAGGCGGACAAGAACCACGTTCGCCAGAATTTGCGGCTCGAACGTGTATACAGCGGATCTGGTAGATCACGCAAAACGTGTGAACAATCTGATTGTCTGTAGTGGCAATGTATCACCTCATGATGCTGAACAAATCTTTTAAAAAAGCGCCATTTTTGAGTAGTCAACCACACTGACACGCTCTGTATTCTCCAGTGTTAAATCACTGTAAAGTCTACCATGAAGCAGCGCATGCGAGAGGTTTATCAAGAAAGACGGTAAATGAACTTTATAAGGACCAATGCATTCCCTCAAAACTATTGCAGATAATGTGACTTCCGTCATTCCGCTTGAGAATCGCCGAATACTGCTGAGTCATTCTATGGGAGAGTACCATGCTGCTTTGTGTTTGGAAGGTTCATAACCACTGATGTTAAAGTGTTGATTTCTGACTTCTGTTATCCGCGTAGGTAACAAGTCTTTCGGCAGACAGGACGTTACAGGCCACGTAAAGTATGGGACAGTATGTCCATACCCGTCTATCGATCCGCCTAAATCAATCTGCGCACAAAAACCGATTGACCATGGGCGATTAGTGTTCACGCTGGCATCAGTTCTGGTTGAGTTTTAGTCTGTATGGAATAGATGGCGGTGAGTACTTTTGTTGACCCGGGGCAACCAACGCGTTCGAAAAGACTTCAGTTGTATGAGTGGAATCTGCTCGTTGTGAATGATTAGTAGACCTGTTCTATTGCTGATGATATTAGGTAAAGCCAAGTCTTCTCAATTTCTGATTCGTCCTTCATCTGTACAACCTTACACGTACGGTTATTTCTGTTTAAACTGGAACGGCAAATTCACCCGTAAAAGGCTTAAAGCTTGAGACCTATGAAAACGGACAATGTACAATGCTTTAGGATAGGGGAATCAAAAGTTTTCGTTTATTAGTTTACTGTGATGCTTGTAACATTCAACTGTAAAGTGCTAATGCGAGGCTGACAGGACTCTAGCTTTGTTCTCACCTTTGAAAGTGTGCCGCTGGTAGCAATCGAGAAGAGTACATGCATTAGAACGTGCGTTAAAGTTGGAAGAAGGTTTGATGAAGTCACAAAAGACATAACGAGGGCTCTGATGCTGTTCAGCAAGTTATGCGACCTGCAGCTATTGCATGATATAGGGTTTTTTTCTGAAACACCAAATGTATGTTGCAAATGTGTGAACAGCTTTACTGTAAGGCTGATAAGCCTGATTCATTTGAATAGGTGAAATCCACAAGACACCTGGTCTTGCAACAACCACAGTCTTCGAAGCAGTAGCGCTGTATGGTGCCAACACCCCATCATCAGTAGCGAAGTCCATCAGTATGCTCTCAGATAGGAAGGCTCCGTTGGCCACGCTAGTGCTGATATATTGGACACATCCTACGAATGTCAAGTTAAAGTTCGCCGCGCCACGAATTCCTTGTGGGTAGTGAATTGGACTGGGCACAGTATTCAGCATACGACGAGTTGACAGCAAGTAACTTCTAATACTGAGAATTGTTTGGAAGGTGCTTTCCCCGCTTTCTACCCCGGACCCCAAAGGGGTTGTCTGACTGCATCGAACCCGATGCAGTTGCCTTTATCCGGGTGAACTGATGATTGTATGAATGAGTGAATGATGTTCGGTAAAAATCATTTAATCAATCCGCATCCACTTTCATCCAGTGCACATGTAAATGTTCAGCGAGTTGCGAACGCTAGTCAAGTATGTTTCACGTTGGCCTGAACTCGCTACTAATGCTAACTACCGCTGTTCACTTCTTGTTCAAAACTGTACTACGATTCATAGATCGTCTGAACGCCAGCAAACAAGAAACACACCAAAACGTTTACAAAGAAACTGAATGTGAGGCAAAGTTGTGAACACTGACACAAGAGTTTGTTTGTTACGGGTTAGCAGTGAAGGATTTTGATTAAGACAAGTTAAACGTCACCACTGCATTCCCGGCTTATTGTTTATTTTAATGAGCAGTTGTTGTTTACCTTTGAGGATACTGTTTGGCGTGGGGAGACTGAGAAGTCATTGGGACTCATATTGCGAGATTCCTTCAATCCTGGTTAAATTTACTTTCTCTGTAAATTTTTCTTCGCGTTCTGCCGCTTCCCCTCTTCAGTCCCACAAAACGCAACTTGGCTTGGCAGTTCCTGTAGCTGTTCACGGTAAATATATGTGTATGTGTGTGCTTAACCAGGCGTGGTAGGCAAAGATTCACCTACTGAGTAGTCTGGGATATTCATTGCTGCAGATAGGAAATTCCACCTTCAACAGTAGCCAAAATGATCAAGTAGTTTGACAGACTTTTCATTTCAGAAGAAACAGCCACAAACGTCCCATCTTTGGTCGGGTTCAAACAACAGACAAAAATGGCATGCTCAACCACAAAAAACCTCTGTCAGCTAAGGCCTTATAGCTTAAGTGTTAGAGTATCCGCTAGGTTTCATCATGCTGTTTCTGTCGCTGGTTCGAGTTTAGCCGCATCTCATAATTCTCACTGTCCCCGGCAAAATCGCAAACTTGTTACTCATGTTAAATTGTGCTGGAGATTTAGGGAAGACTAGAAGACCCTGGCAACAAAGCATCTTGAATCAGTTAACGGGAGCTGT
This sequence comes from Paragonimus westermani, assembly GCA_008508345.1. Taxonomy (NCBI): domain Eukaryota; kingdom Metazoa; phylum Platyhelminthes; class Trematoda; order Plagiorchiida; family Troglotrematidae; genus Paragonimus; species Paragonimus westermani. The sequence continues at coordinate 238,037 of QNGE01000195.1, forward strand.
AAATTGTTTGCAGTGACCCTAAAGTTTGTTGCAACACAGAAAGAAACGATAAAAGAATGACTTGATCAAAACGATGACATGGTAAAGTTTCTGACACAGTAATGCAAGGAAACAATAATTGTCGCGTGTATAAGTGTTTCGTAGGAAAGCCCCATCAATGATACAGACGATCCTCTATCCTGCAGCTGTAAGATATAAGGTGAGACAAAATAAGATTGTCGGTCAGGGTTCGCATGCTGATTAGCCAGATTGTCAAATGATCTCTTCCAGCTAAGATTAACTGGACAAAGGTCTCAACAGACGCTTTCTCACAAGATAACTAATTACCTGATACACAAAAAATTCGACACATTTTGATGGAGGATAAGTTAACGGAGTTTTTCTCCTATCATATGGGGACGTTCGGTAGTTAAGTCAAAAAGGGTTACAGTAAAGTGAGACATACCCTCATAAAGGGTAGAACTCAGTGAGTAAAAAAGTTGCACGAACAGGAAGATTTTTACGAAGTTTTCTATACGCTCCAGAACCATTTAGAAAAGACGTAATGGCGAAAATACTGGACCTTTGCTGGATTCGAACTAGTGAGAGAAATAATGCGGTCAAACGCGGCAAGTGCCCTACCACCTGAGTTACGAAGCCAAGACGGAAGCTCAGAAATTTCACATTCGGACCTAGTTACGCGCCCGACCAACTGTCATATGGAATCCACCAACTGGTCTAGGAGACTGACTGTCTGATTAAGATTTCTCAATTAGTTCACGCTGAATAAATTACTCATGATTATTTGTGATTAGCATTGGTAGCAATCCTATAAATAGCCTCGCTTAAGGATGGCTTAACTGACCATGTAATGACATGTTGCCAGTAGGCGACATCATGACTGGTGGTATCTCTTTCGGATTAGCTTGTTACGATGTCCATAGCCAAAGGATGCCTGTGCAAAACCCTCATCACAGGTAGCCTGTGCTCTACCGATTTCACTCCAGTGTAAACCCGAAGGAGCAAGACAAGAATACATGTGAGCAAAGACTTTTGTGGCTCAGTTGACCAGTGCTGGTTAGACAAACGTAAGGCTGTTATGAAACGGGATTTAAAATAGAGACTCTCCAGTAGTAACACTTAAACTGGTTTGAAAGACGTCAACAATGTAAGGCAAGAATTTGTTCCATGTTCACTGCATTTCGTAGGAGACGAGGAAGTAGAATAAACAATTAAAGTTGGATCTGAAACCAAACAAACCCTCCGTCACATATTGTACCAACGTAGGTGAAGATGCCAAAAGAACGAAGGGTATCGTGACCTAACTTACCGAAAAGCAGAGCGGATGATTTGTCAAATAATGGTGGTCGCTGGTTGACACAAGAAAAAAAGAGTAGCACTGACAACTTACTTCTGCCTAAAGCATTCGTCGTCTCTTAGCTGATGATGTGCTGTGGGTGCGTCAGTGACTTACCAATCAGAGATGGCCGGCTTACTAGCCACTGCATTCGTCGCAACGCCGCACGGTCATATTGTGGTGGATTGTCAGGTCGGAGTGCGAGTTTTCGAACGCTCGGCCGTATGCCTCAACGCGGTTGGGAGGTACGTTCAAAAGCCTGTCGCGATCGAATCAAGAACAACGTGCGCGACCGGATGAGTCATCGCTCGACTGGATCGGACCAACGGGCGAGGCAGGGCAGGCGAAATACGACAGACGACCAGATCGGAGGAACATCTCGACACGATGTTGGAATACGGTCAAGGCCAACATTGGGTGGATGGCGGACAGCACGAGCAGCCGGACGAGCCATCGCGCAACGAAATCAGACAAACAGACGAGGAATGACAAGCGGAAAACCCCCCCGGATAGAAGGCGTTTATCACGACGTGAGAACGGAAACGGGGGGGGGGTGTTGCGGGTTGGAACTATGACTCATAAACGAGAGAGCGCGCATTGCATGTGACTGGCGATTTGGACAATAAAGATTGTGCTTTATTGGACGCCTTCTCGCTACACTATCACCAACTTCTATGATACCTACAGTTCCGTTGCGTATCGTACGGTTGAATTCATAACAGTGCAACTTTCGCTCCTTCAGTCTATCTGGATGGTACTGTCCCAAGTAGTTCAGTCCTACTAAAACGTAAGACCTACAGTGCTATGTACAGACCGGATTGGATAACATCGTATTATCACAGCTCCAGGCAATCAGTATTTCGCACAATGTTATCGGTTGCACACATGGCAGCTGCTTCGGGGTCCATTCGTCGCACATCCTATGGACGTGTTCTAACCCATGGAGTTGAATGGATTTCAGTGTAGTCTCATTTCTTTCTATATCCGTTCGCCGAGGTTTACAGATGTTCGGAATCACTTCCAGCCACCGAATATTGCGATATTGCGATTAGAAGCGACGCTGTTGATACAATGTCCAATATTCACTGGCGTACGACACCGCAGACAACACCATTGAGTGGTAAACAAACAGCTTGGCTCCCATATTCAGGCTGTTTCTTTGAGATATTTCGTTCAAAATACAGTTATAACCTCCTACACACGAGCTCACAACTGGCGGCTCACGGACAGATTTGCCTGCAGATTGCCACCCAGGTAACTGGGATCTCTCTCTTTCGGCGTGGACTGAAGTTCTAGGCACAGAACATCCGCCCTAGAAAGTCTAGAAATGCCATGCTTGTATTGACCTACAAATCAAATTCGGATACGGCATCTGCGAAAGCCGTGGTTAGTTGTTGAAGTCGCTTTCAGTTGTGTACAAGTGGCCCAATATCCTTTGCAAATAAACTCAGGTACACTGTCTAATGATATAGCTGATTTGGGGCGATATGTTAGTTCCGTTTATCTATAAACAACGGATTGGTCACGGCATCCTTGGACTTTTAAATGCCTAGTTCCTGAACCCAGATAAAGTTAATTAACTAGGGAAAGCCACATTCAAAAAGTGGAACGCAGTGCTTCAAAGTTCTCCCGGCAGCCCATTTAAACCTACAACCTTTCCATCTCACACTTGTCCGATAGTTCTCTTCACCACTGTTGACTCTGGGATGACAGAAAGTAACGCCTTGGTATTTTGTTGTTGCAGACTGTTCATGGCCACCCAGTCCGTAATAGTCAGTCTAAAGCACTTTCGCCAAAATTTCATGATGTCCCCCTGAAGAATGCCTGAAATACCATACTCCCCATCAATCAGTGCCTTAGTAGACTGGACGGATGGGCCAACGATAGCCTTGAACAAGTTCTAGAACTTTTTGTGTTGTCGCCGTTCGACACAGCCCAGCAGCAACTCACTTTATTATTTCAACCAGTAGACCTTGGTTCCACGAAGACATTAGACGAATTAACGGATAACACCTAAACACGTGACTATTTTGCATTCATTACCTGAGACTGTTTTAAAAGCAGCAAACGCTTCTTCACCGTTCTCTCAACTGCGTCGTTATCATCAAATCAGCTTGGGCATTTTGGCAACGGATACCGATTGTTTGATGACTGCCACTGTTCCTCAAAATTTTGCCACATATCTCCAAGGGTAGTGGATACGGGAGCGCCTTTTAAACAGACGGTCACTGCACGCTCAAATACCACCTTCTCAACTGGGTTACTCCAGCCTTCGTAAACCCTGTTTATACCGCTGTCCGGATGAATTACAATAAACAGGCTTACAAATACGAATGGGAAAATTCGCCCGGATCACTCAGCTCCGTAAACCACTCTTGAGACATACACGTCGCGAATGTCGTAAGATCGCGTGGACGACCAAGTGGTGATTAACGCTTTGTGAGTTCACGTCGTGATATTGTCTGCATCCAGCTAGAGTCGCCTGTTTGCACTGGCCAACCCTTGAGTAGCACGCGGATGGAGCAGATGATGTCATTGACAGTGCCGATGCCATGGGGTGTGAGGATTCCCAGCCAGGTTGTGCAGTCGCTTCAAACCGGCAAGTTGAACTCGCCCAGAACAAACAGTCGACCATTGCCGGTGTCAAGGAAACTCTGGAGGAATATGACCATAGAACCGATCCGTTGTATCATCGGTGTGGCACACAGGCGAACCACAAACACTAAAAATGTGACAAACATACTTCGATCGAGTTGCAGGCTCATGGACATGATTCGAGGTCAGATGTTGCGTGACTCGCTGGTTACCAAAGAATTGATGAAGTTAGCCACTGCGAAACATACACCGCGTCCCCGAACATCATCTAGGTAACCGATCCAATAAACTCTGTGCCCAGCACCTAATTCCCAGAACTTACCTTGGTCTGCAGACCTTGTTTGTTTTCAACACTGAGACGTGCATGCCATAGCGGTCCAGTTCCATGATGAACAATGCGGTAGGATATTCCGTCCGGTTGTTGTGGCATCGATCCAGCAACATACGCACATCTCATGTCCCGGCAGATAACGTCTCACGTCCATTCTCATGTTTCACATTGACATGTGGGAACTCAGACTGAGTCTGTGACACAGCAAACTGACCTGCAACGCAACGGGATATCGGGTTCTCTCTCTCTCTCCACTTCTCTCTCCACTCGGAGCCAATGACTCAAAATTCTGACTTACCTGCCAGTGAAAAGCGGGCCCAGCCAGGATGCGTAGTGAATGGGACGTTGACAGCTCATTCCGATTGCTGCTATGTGCAGCAGTTTTTGTAAGCTATATCAAACTTCTGAGAGTTTGTGCGGGTTTTTGACTGTGTAGGATGGTAGACAGGCTGTCGCGGTCAACTGTTGGACGACCAGAGAGCTCCTTCTCTGAAACCATCTTTTTTAACCCCCTTCTTCCGCACGTGGAAGACAAGTATCCCAACTATGAATATCGTTCTGTGGCATACGCGTACCTTCGTGTCTCACTGTAAAAGCACACCGACGCCAAAAGTAACGTGACACACAAACCTATGAGCGTAACCTTTTTTCGCCTCACTGATTTCCTTTGGTCTGTGGTATGGTTGAACCTAGAGAGACCGACGTCTTAGTCATCATAGGCCTCCGGAAAAAAAAACAGACACAATCGTGATCACCACCCCATGGTACCAGAATTGATCAGGAGGCACCGCGTACATATGCACATACACACAACATGCGTTTTTACGACAAAATGAGGAGAAATTATCCACCCTCATCGTCTTCATGTGGGTTCCAAGCCTTATGAAATCATCCATAACCCAGAGGCATCTGCAATCTACGTGGACCATCTGGCTTTCAGTGTGACTATCTCAGGGGAGAACGCTAGACACATTACATGACCCAAAATTGTAGAGTTCAACCGAAGTAGTCTGTAACCTAATTCAAGCCACATGCGTGGGTTTTCCTCAAATCGTCATAGTGAAGTTTCATTTTATACAGCTGAAGTCCACGGAACTTACACAGTGAAAAAGTGAAACCAGTATAAATAAATATAAATTAAATAACCAACTGGAGTAAACCAGACTCCAGTCACGTAATTCACAAGACATCATTGTTCATCGTGTTCACGCACCACTTTCCCCCATTTCAGACAGGCTGAGTTGCACTGGGAAAAGGGCATGATATCGTTTGTATTGTCGACTGTTTAAGCTAAGTGGATAGGTAAAAACCCATTCGAGAGGTTTGCTCAGCCACCATCTATGGGGTGTGGAGATATGAGCTTTCCAGTAGCACTCTCAAGAGACTTCAGGAAAATATTTGCATTCATCACAACTTTGAAGTATACTTCAAAGTGAGTGGATGTGATAACTTCCATTAGTTTTACCAATTAGTCAGGTGGAGCCAACATGATTCAATTCGGTCAAGTGAGTTTGAGTATGAACTAACAGTGTTGACACATTACCACAATCCAAAGAGCACACCGAGAAGGACAAGAAAGTCAATGTGTGTGTAATCATCGGCAACAGCACTTAAAAATAGCCCGGGCTTGATCGAAATAATCAACGGGAGAAACTCATTTAAGATTTTGTAAAATGTAAGGAACCTAGATTTTAATCACTCAGTTGCATTTCTTCTCAAGCCTTTTGACATAAAAGTGAGGGAAAAACAAACGAAACAGTAGACTAGGCATTGTTGACACCTTTTTTAAAAAGTGGACATTGATAATTTGCAGCGCGAAGTGGCTCATAAAGTGATCGCAAATAGCAGATTAAACCTATGACGTTAGCTTTAGAAGTCAGTCGTCTCTGTTCTGATATTCCCATCCGCTCGATCTACTTGGCACATTTGTCCACGATGGTAATATGCATCGAAAAGATGTGCCGCTTTTCCATTTAGTCAGTTCATTACGTTCAAGCGAACCTCAGAATTTAGTCATCCAAACTATTGCACACAGTTATTTCCATAATGTACAGTCATGTACGTTCTTTACTTCATGATACAAAATCGGCTGTTCTAAAAAATAATTAACAGCTTCTAAGCAACTTTCTCAAGAGTAATCTATACCATCCCTGAACATTTGCTTGTCTCTTCCAAAGGCAGAAACTGGAGGACTTGGAGAGAATAAACAGTCCACAAGCTTCGAGCACCTATTGAAGTCCCAAATAGACCTACTTATAAAAAACAGTGTATCGAAGAATTTGGCTTACCTGAATAATCTGGAAGACAGGCTGAAATCAACTATTTAGGCTTGCATGAACCACCCAGTATACTGTAAAATGTTAATAGAAAAAACGTGTTTTTTTGTTCGCCGTTTGTGCATAAGTCATCACTTCCATCCAAGCCGTCAATTAGGGAAACAAATTTTATGAACAGCGGTCCCTCTGATGTGGTGTTGATTACAGTGCGAACTGAACAAGAGGTAATTAGCTTCATAGCCAATTCGCTTATTGATATGCACTGTAAAAAAAACTTACAGCAAGTTCGGAAATAAATAGCTGGAAATGAGAAGAGACCACAACAAACTCCAGACCATTCTTACTGCACGAAGTTTGAAGTCACACGATTCAACGACCTGAAGTTGACCTGATCTTAAATGTCAAGGACTGTGTGATTACACCGGAGGTTCCCTTAACGACTGTTTGTAGAGTGTGATTTGCACACTCGAATTTATGTATACAACAGTTTAGAAATTTACGCCATTATTAACCTGATATATTTGTCTTGAATAGCACATTTCACCTCCAAGCTTCCGTGAATTAAATGCAAAGAGCTATGTGGAAATATGAGATGCACTCTTTCCATCTGCAATTTAGCCGACAAATAGCTTTCATAGACAAAAAATGATACACGGCTGCAAATGCCTCGAAACTTCGATTGGTGCACGGTATAAAGTGAACACCACTCACAGGCTATCATAACATCCACACCCAGGATAGATTATTCGATTAACCCGTTATCAGCAAAGCGCATTACGAACGATTCATTCTTGTTGGAATTCAGCTGCAGTGCAAAGCGATGAAACGACCGGGTTTTGAACACCGGTCCACGTTAACTTTAGGTGACCTTCCGGACATCAGGTCAAACACAATCGAATGTTCACTGCTCAGTGTTCTACCGGAGTCGCTTGTTTGCAGTGTTCAGGAGGTCCGGCTGTCTTAGCAACAGCTATAGTGACTCTTACCAAGTCATTTCCTGAGGTGCCCGACTTGACACTGAGGTGTTTCGTCCCGTCAATACATAAGTGTGTTTCAGGCAGGGTAAATTTTTAGGATCACGGCCCTTGCACTAATATTTCAGTTCAACTAATCCCAAGCCTGTTCAACTGGATTGCAAGCTAGGAACTGAAATGGCCAGGAAAAGTCCGAACACAGCGATATCAAAAGGTCAATTACCGTTCGACACACGTGTGATGAACTGTTGCCTCTCTGCATGGTCAATTCACTGGAGCTGAGATCCGCGTGAACCAGTGAGTTCCGCAATCAGCTCTCATGCAAAGCACCGCTTGTCATCACTCTTAAAATCACCAGCCCGCTTCCTAAGCTCATCCAAGTGACACACCTACGCGTCGACAGACCCCCTGTTACCCTGAAAAATAGGTATGGTCAGAGATGGTTTAAATCAACCATCATGAATCCACCAAACTCGGAAACAACCATTTCATGTGTACAGAGAGAACAGAGGCTAGTCAATCCAGACTACCCTGGACCAATACCACAGAAATCAAGGTGATTTCGATTACAACACTCCTGAGGAAGGCCACCCGAGGTGGTTGAAACGTAGAGTATTACAACTTGCTCGAAACGTTGTGTTATTCCCAATCTGTTTTTCAATAACATGTTAAACACGACGCCCAAACTATTCAACTTCATTCGTGCTACATTTGGTGCGGATATCTTACAGCCACGGAGTACGTTTAAACTGAAATGTACACACTCGAACAAACAATTAATTGAGTTCTTCTTGTAAGCCATGTGACACGCCGCATGTAAACAAGTGAACCGGGCCAATAACATTCACAGACAAGCAGGTGCATTTGCAAGTGAACCATTCGCTCGATCCGTTGAAAGTATGATGTATGAAACCATATGAATGTGTGTACATGAGTAATGCTATAAAATACACAGCTTCGCGTGCTAGTAGTATGGGACCACTCGTACGCGTGGAAACTGAGGGGCGGGTCTTAACGCTAGGAAGACCAGGGATCAGGAGTGCCTATTAGAAACATGTGTATGCACTATGCGCGAAGTGTCACCAAAGAGAATGTGGCTACACCACTGCCAAGGATTCGAATACGCGGCAGCCGTGTAAACTACTATTTGCATACGTTGATCTTGTTTTCACACACCTTGTGATGGATTTCGCGCGAGCAACAAATTTCGACGAAATGCGTTTCTTGCGGTCACAACAGTATGTCACTTCGGGCTGGCAGCGACAGCACGCTTGACTGCATTACGATTCGGCCAGTCGCATTGTCCATGAGATGACGGAATGCAGGATCGCTCAGTTACGTCGATGAAGTAGACATACGAATAAACCAGTGACAATGGAGGGTGTGCAAACAGTCTGAAGCTAAAACCAGGTTGAAACCATGCGAACACTACTGCAACATTGGTCCTCGTCGAAGATTACTCAAAAAGCACATCCAGAGAATGCTTTCGGTTAGAAGGTGAATATCAACAGATCATCATCCGCACTGGACGCGTGGTTTGCTGATTGACAACTTCATCCTACCAACAATAACTCCGAGAATCGGTCACGAAAAACTCCAGAAGAGTACCAAACTACTTTACATTGAAATGAATCGGGAATGCGGTTAGCACTGATCTACAAACTAAGTTAATTGAATCAATTTTTCATGTTGTCTAGTTTGCGTGGATATTCGTAAAAGTGCAGTTCCCCAAAAACCTAGCGGGATACTGTGATAGTTCAGAAAAAACAGTGCAGTTGATAGTGTTGACAATATGTTAAGTGTATTCAGTCACAGCTGTGCTTCCGTGATATGTCCCATGGTTGTATGGGAATAGGTAGAACAGATCGCCGTCGTAAACACATGTGGATGCAACCAAGACGCTACCACGGGGATTTGGTCGTTTACCTCATATCGTAGAGGTGAAGACTAGCGACTTGCTGTAGTGTTGCACTACAAACGAAATTTCTATCTCTCATGAACAACCATAAATTGTATCGGGAATAAATATTGAAATAAGACCAGTGTCATCTGTTTCACTTGTAAGAACACCATGTGGAACAGACTGCTCCAGAAATACGCTAAAATATCGCTGATCACTGTGTTTAGGGTAAACAAGTGGGTCGCTTGTAATCATGTTAACGTATAAAGCACACTGTTCTTTAAATTCCGGTTGTATTTTTTAGTGTTCAACTGGTCAAAGATGAGGTGGTCAAAATAATCACTTTGAGAGAACCAATGGATTAGCCAGTCTGTAAAAGTGAATGGGTTTTGAATCTGACCGAACATACCCAGTTTTATCACTGAGTTACGTGAGGTCTGGCAACCCTTTAACGACAGCTTAGATGGCTCGATAAACGTAATGGTTCTAATGATTCTGAAAACGTCAAAACGGTGATGGAAAAATGAGATTTTATGAGACCAAAGAAACTGTATAACATAAGACTTCTCTCTCCTCACATAGGAATCAAACGGGGACCCAAATAAGTGAGCGAGGAATAACTGGAATTATACAGCTGTACAAAGTCCACTCAGAATGGCCGAACACACTCACAAAACGAACTCACTAGAACAACTGAAAGCATATGCTGGTTGTTGTACTACGAATGGTGAAGTTAGATACAGTTACGCAGTAATATTGTATTGTAGAAATGAGCACAAGTGTACGGTGGAGAGTATGGTCAAAATCAAACAGACATGACTCTATGGTAACACGGTAGACTGTACAATGATAAGTAGTTTGACAGATAAGGTCATGTGGATTCGCATCATTTGTATTCGAATCCAGCCGAAGTCCAGATTTTTCGCAAGTGGGTCTCTTCCAAACTGCACCCTGCCAGCCCCCAAGCTTAAGTAAGCAAAAGATCCGCTGTCCAGTCAAGGTCAGCTGGCCCAATCGGACGTAGACAAGGGCAAGGTTACGGGCGCACTGGCGTGTCAGGAATGGTGAATCATACAGTCGGGCGCGCCGCACAAAGACGCACACGTATACGTGCACAGACTTAACAGGACACAGCAGTGATGAGACAGATTACAAGCACTAGGTTCAGAAAACTTTAAGAAATATGTAAATATAGTTAAAAACAAGGTGGGATTCGAAGTACAGAAAAGTAACGAAACGATCTACCACTAGCGCACGGCTGGATTTGGTGTGCCGCTTAGCAACAGGTTAATTAACACTTAGTTCGAGTAAGTAGATACTTTCCCGCTTCTTGTCGTGTTAACTAGAACCAGTGAGTTCAACCTGATTGAGAAATCCTGAACACAGTGAAATCCTTTTGGTAAGATCAGGGCATTATCGTATCACTTCGAAACAATCGAGTAGCGTGAAATTTGCACGCTCAAACCAAGGTTGATGGACCGTGTGTTAGCACGTAAGCCTCGCGAGCATCAAGGAAGACAGAGTTCAGACCCCACTTGTGGCAAGGGTATTCACTTCTAATGAGCTACCACATAAACGAAACTCTAGTCCGGGTTTTCCTTTAGTTATAAGCCAGTAAAGAATTCTATGTGAATAGTGTTATCAAACATACGTGACTTTAAGATTCTAGGCATGCTGATGTCACGCTACTGTTAGTACGCTCACTAACTGTTGGTCACCGGCTACTGAACGAAACAGTGTGGTCTGAATGTGATCACTCGTGTGGACAAGACCTGAAGTCCCGGTGGATGGTTGACTGTCTACGATCCTCATACAGTTTGTTTTCCTAAACTAAACAGGGATTTCCGTGATTTTATCACTGTTGGACTCTAATTCCAATCACCGAAGCGTCAGTTGATTCAACTGGACAGGTGTGACCGACCGGTTTTAACCAGATGCTCACCGACGCAGTCAGTGTGGTGGGTGACAGATAGATTTCATCACTCATGTTAAGCTGGTCTAACGACGGAACAGAACGGAACATACATTATTTTATATCACGGATTATGTCCCATTGCACATAGATCACAGGCAATGAGTAGTTTGCGTCAGGTATAAAAACCCCACCAGTGAAAAAAACATATTAGGCCGTCGACTAACAGCTTTTCGCGCACAACGTTTCGTATTGCATTACACAATCGTACAATTAACCAAAAATCTCCATCGCATTATTTCCCGAATAACCGAGCTAATTTTGCGTCCAGGCTGCAGACAGATCGGACAATTTGTCCCTGTTAGCTAGCTGCATATTGGACAACTGGATCGCTCATCTTGCTGCTTGTGTACTCACACGCGCTGATGCTATCAACCCCTGGTAAATTCAGGCTTCTGTAATACTGATGCAATCCTGTTGATCCTGGTTCACCTGCGAATGAAGGTAAGTGCTTAACAAAGTTCGACTGCACACTTCCTCCTACGGGGTTCTAAGAGAGATCAAGGTGTATTTCATTGTCAAAGCCTATCCGAAATATCCCAGTCCGTAAAGGAAAATGCCGCTGTCGAAATTAACAGTACCTACTTGAAATGGCCACCTGGAATTAAGGTAAAGTGTGTGCCTACACTCACCGAAGTGGCACAATAAATTATGTGGAAATAATTATACCACATTAATTCCCTCCTCCCTAGTCAATATATTGTTCTAACTTGACAATGAACGCAGAGGAACAGCAAACACACAGACCGTAACTACGAAGCAGTGGTTTGGATTTCAGTCCGTGACGTTTATGTAAGCTTACACACAGAACAGTGATCAGTCTGCTTCAAACTAAGCGCCGTACTTCATAAACCACCCGCATTATGATTGAAACACTACGATAACGTTTGGTGGGTCAATTTCTGATTTACGCATCATTTCGTACCTATGCCATCCGAAGGCGAGTGGGTAGTTTTTTAGACAAACGGGCAGATGTGAAAATTACGCAGCGTTATCAATTTGTTAGCATTGATTAGACCAAACGGTTCCAGCTGGCGCACGCAAAGTCGACAGGAAATCCATACACCGTAACTCCACCCTTTAACCAACATCACCCGCACTTTTAGCATTTTGTTAGTGGCGGAAACTGACACTAAATTACGATACAACTAAGAAACGTCCTGCTGTAAAATAGTGGGCGGATGGAACCTAAGTCTCACAGTACCCATATCTAAATTCAGGCAACTACGTCTTGTACACAAACAACCGAATTGCAGGTGAGAGTAAGACAGCTGAATACCTTGCGGTTATCATTACCCCTATCTCATCAAGCGTTTCTAATTTACAGACAGATCAAGCAAACAGTACAGACAGACTTTAAGCTACAACCCGAGTAACTAACACCCCATTCCCAACTTCCCAAAGGGGGGGGGGCGTTGTTTGACTTTTCAGAGGACAATGAAACAAAGTCTAAGTTCCCATGAAAATCCAGTCCAGATGATCTACGCATTCATGACTGTTTGGCAAAGTTAGCAAACTTCCACTGGGAACATCCCCCAAGTGTGCGATGAAGGGGAGCAGTACTAAGTCTAACTCAGATTGAGCTTTCCGATCGACGGATCGTTGAAGGATGACTCTTAGTTCAGAAACGCCTATACACATGACATTGTTTCAGACACCATTATAGATGGGTTGCAGGAAAGCGGCCGTAGACGACATATAGCTTGTAGCACAGACTTCACTGCTTCTCTCTGTTTGCAGTGATCGGCTGTCTACACCGTACAGTAGAAAGGGAAGGAAGGGATCTGGACTGACAGCACAGCAAGGTTTGTGGTGGGTAGACAATCATGATATGGAAGTCAACGCAATCTCAGAGCGTGTGTTAGTGAATTTCGGAGGTCCTTGTTCTCTGAATTTTGTTATCTAAGCTCCGCTGAATACGCACTGGCAAAGTCGGGGGTGTGAGCATGAATGCTAACGATGACGATTTAAGATCAAAATACGTTCAGTAAGATTTCCAATCCTCGTGTAAAATTGCTTCGAATCTGAAGTTGTTACTGTGAGACACCTTGTCGATATCAAGGATAGTCTACGTCAGTGAACACCAACATAACCACAGAATCACAAGCTCCGGCTTCCATTCCCAGGACGGGTTTGCTGTTAGCTATATTTGTGGATGACAGGTATGTTGTGTTAAAATTACACAGAGTGGCAACCTGATTTCGTCAGAAGGACTATAATGTCAGTGCTCTCAACTAGAGTTTTTTGCCTTCGAATGAAGTATAAACCGCTCAATAGTTCATATATTACGGTACTATCTTATCAGTTTAAACTCGTGTGAATCGTGGTCTGTTCCTCCAGCAGCATCTCCAACTAGAATTAAAGGTTTACGTATGTCCTGAACAAGACAAAATATAAACCACCACGTGATGGGTGCGGATGTCCGAGACGTAAACATTGGCTACGGTGTTCTGTTTGATTCTCTCTGAATGCAAACAACTCGTCTGCCTGCTCAATAGAATTTTACATATTCTCGTCCCATGAACCAGGGCCGTTGGGTTGTCCTCAAAATGTCTCAGAGTCGCTCAAGCTTGCAAGAACACACCGAGAAGGAAATTGATAAAATGTACGCATCTTTGTAAGAAAAAATGGTCTAACAGAGAAAACAGTTGTAACCAGTCACTGAGACTTGTCTGGCCACAGAATGTGTACTAATTAGCCAGGTTTGCTCATGCGAATCGATTAACTGAGTTGACAAAAGAAACCACACTTCAAATGGCTAGAGCTAATTCAAATGTCGAATGAAATAGGGACAGTATCAGGTATACTTGCTTCTGTTCAGTTAGCTGTTTTCAGAAATGAGCCATGTTTTCTATAGTTAACTCAGTATAATGATGGGGAATTGGTTCCCATATAAATTGAACATCACTCATAACTGGTCGCAGCTGTCGCATTGCTAGAGACTTTGCAGTCGGCCTCTTTCGAATAGAAACACTAGACTGGAATTTCGCTTTTGTTAGAGCTCGTCAGTAGTGCATATCCCTGTCACGGCCATGACATGGAAAATAAATCAATAACCTCAATAATGAAAATAGTTCGTGAGTAAAAGCGTGCAACCTCACCATTGCCGAACAGTACATCGATGGGTCAAAGTGAATATAAACCATTCTGTGATGTGTGGCCGATTTCGCTTCACAAGCGAAATCTCCAAGCTATTTAATCTGGTTTGTTTGGAAGCCAAGTTACTAGGTTGGTGCTTGTCAACGAATCACGCTAAATTAACGAGCTACAGGATCAAATTTCCCCGGTGGAACATCACTCATTTCCAGCTGAAATTCAAAGAAACATGTTAGTGACGCTGTTACACATTCATGCATTCATGCTGTGGGTCCTTATGGCTACGCTAATTAGCTGGTCACTTTTTAACTGTCATCCTCTTCCGCGCCGTTTTGTAACATTAAACACGCTTTTCATTTCGCTCACGGTAACGATAAATGTTACCCTGTAGGCGATAGACAAATACACATGTTCTCGCGTGAAACGTGTACAGCATGTTCTAAAAATGTGAAAGACTAACTGGGTTCATAGAAACCCCCACAGCTCAACTACGTACAGAAACACTAATGGAGGAGACTGCTACGTGCTGAGATAAGTCAAACAGCAGTCTCCAGGACAAGACTTTGGAGCTGCATGTTACAGTTCAGGCAAATATAAAAATGTTTTCCAAATGCACGATGGACGTTGCTAGTTGGATACTCTGGCGGTGGGTTGTCTGATCCATGTATTATTCAAGCCAAATTATGTGCGTACTACACTTATACCCATGTGTAACTATGTATCGTGTTCGATCCGACAGCAAATCTCTTCTGCGACTACCGAAGCAGGAATATTGACAGTGTACCTAAATTTTGTTGAAACTAAAGGTAAACACTGTCTGACAAAAATGCATCTGAGTCAAAAACTAACCATTCTTCCGATCTTAATAGTTTGCTCTAAAAGAGAGAGTTCTAAGATTTATTTCTTAGTACACGGTCATCGTAATTCTGACACTATCAACGACATCCACTATTATCACAGACCTGTTCAAAAGATGCCCGATGCAACAATACAGTGTTCTGGTCCAAGTATCGGTGGGTACACGTCTCAGTAAGGACAGGTTTTCAATACCACAGTCTTCGCTTGCAGTACGGCATAACCAATCCCGAACGTGTACAACTGAATTTCGATTTATTGACTGAAGTGGTCAGACAAAAGTCCATACGCAGTGATGTCAAAAGGTCACCTAATCTTCCACAGACATGTGGCGATCGTTTGTCTATCTGTATGGTCTAGTCGTTGAAATTGAGAACCGCATGGAACGAATCATCTCACCATAAATCCACATAAATTACCGTTATTATTAAAATCACCAGTCCAGTTCGTCCGCCCATCCTAACTATACACTCAAATGATGCACTGATGGCCTCACCGAAGGGCCAAAGATGGTTCACACCGGCGATCATTAATTCAGTGCACCGGGAAACGAACATCTCGTATGTGCAGTTCTGGCCGGAACTCGTCGTTTCAAACTGCCCTGATTCGCTGTCAGAGAGGTCAGGTATTGTGTCAAACAGTGCACAACAATCGCAGTTGTCTGCGTTTTTCCTTAATGGAAAACGTCACGGGTGTCAGTGTAGAACATACATTTTTGTAAGGCCATCTCCATGTCTGCTTCATTCATGTATCTCCAGATGCAAGATAACGCGATATCTATCTCTTTGGCGGATATCTACACAGTTTTGCTATACCCGTGTTCTGGTTCTTACATCCGAAACATTAAAACAGTCTGTCATCAACATGAAACAATGAAATTCAACCCAGCTAGCCAAATCAGTCACAAATTCGATATTGTGACATACTGAGAATGCTAGTGACCCGGTATTGAACGATGAGTGGTGACCCATCAAAAAGCACACAGAACGATACAAAATACGTGTGACAGCAGCTAGCTGGGAATGAAAAGGAAGGCATATGAGCTACCCGCCGATTTATGACCTAGTTTTGTCTATTAAAGTATGAACCAGAACCGTTTTACGATAACTAGGTCTCTAAAAGATGGTAGCGCTGAGCATTTAGGTTTCTCTCATCAATGTCAAATGTTTCCTTTAATCTCTAACTTCACTTCATACGAGCATACACACACGTATTCACGGTTAATCAACAGTCTTGGGTGAGACGGGAGAGACTGTTCACGTGACGCAGCAGCCTACTCTTTTTATCAGCAAATTCAAACTCGTCAGTGTAAATGTGGCATCAGCTACTCACTGCTGTATGGTTACCTTCTGTATAACACAGTACGTCCTTCCAAAATGCATCCGCAAGATTGTTGTACATATGTAGATTTAACGTTGGATGGTGAAACCGTGGTGGTCGTTGACCGGTTCATGTACTTGGGAAGGTGCATCAGTGATGACGGAGGTGGAGGGAGTGAAACAGAAACGCGTACGTCTAAAGTTATGGTAATATTAGCTAGTCTAGGATACTTCTGTCGACGGAGAGGTAACACTCTGAAGCTTAAGTGTCGTGTGTATAAAGCAACTGTGACGACTGGATTACGTCACGGTAACGAAACGTGACCGTTCAGGGTAAAACACGTGAATCGTGTTCAGGTATTTGGCCACCGATATTTGTGTTCGATCCCTCGCATCGGGTGGCATTAAAGAGTAAGCAACAAAGAGCTGAGAAAACGGATATTTGGTAGTGATTGTCAAACGAATTCTTTTATTCAATCCTTACAATTACACAGACTTAGGTAGCTATGTCATGTCTTAAAGATGCCACACCGATCACTTTTAGCGACACTGCGGCCGATTGATGTGGGATACGTAACGTGGACAGATGATGACTTGGGGTTGAGCACTGATGATGGGGTTCATCTTTCAGGCTAGGGTCCTCAGGACCCAGAGAGTCGGTGGCTGCAGACGTCAGGTAAGGTGGTGGTTAATCGGGCTCAGTGGCGTGTGTTGTGGTTGTTTGGCCAAGTTGTCTGTGAAGTGAGTGACACGAGGCAGCGGAAGCCGTAATGAAGCTGACTTGTTGATGTCGCCTTACTTCCACTTACAACTCGGTTGTTTGTTTGCAAGGTGTAGGTACCTTAGTGCTGAATGTCCGAATACGGATGAGGCTATTTTTAGTCGTTTGTTCCTTCCAACTCCTGTTCTCTTTTCTTCTCTCTCCCAGTACGGAGTTTGCTCTCTTTTTCCTCATAGTTATGTGGCAGTTAAGCATCAGTGAGAGATATCAATGTATTACTGTCTATGGTGATGACGACGTGGACGTCAATGAGGAATGCGTACTCCCTACGGAGGCGTCCACTCTGAGGAGGAAATCGGAGCATGCAGCTTGTTAACTAGAGGTCTCGTTGCCTCCAATCAGTGAGACATTCGTGCTTGATGAGACGGACAAGCCGTTTCATGTTTGATAGTGCGGCTTATGCGTGCGAGCATGTGTTACGTAACACAAAATGTAAGCAGAAAATCGGGCTGAAAACGGTGCGAAAATCGCAAAATATGGAGCAGAGCGATGCTTAGAATGAGCTATGGAAGAACAATAAACGGCTAAATGTTTACATATTTTCAGGGCGACTTAACCGGACTGCGCTGTGTCTGTGACAGGGATGAACACAACAACGGTTTGGTTGCGGAAACTTGCAACCACCCGTTATTGGCACAAAAATCTTCCATTCCTAAACCCCATTACTTTCTTTTATAACCACCTGGCAGAAACAGGAATCAATTGCCCAAGGCAGAAAGAAATCAGTAGCACACTGTTTCATGTATGTGGATAAAAAAAATCCATTATGGTTATAACGCCTTCCTGAATTGAACACTTTTCCAACCAGTAGGTCTTTAGTTATAGCACCTGCAAATCTAAGTTACAATCTCCAACTCCGTTTTTTCGTCTTAGCGGCAACACAAGCCTAGGTGTCAAATATCCTTTTTCTACAGCATACATCTTAATTCTGGTAGACACCTTGTCTTGACAGATTGGCAACTCAGAGTATAAAGGTGCACGCGAACCAATGGAAAGACAACACTCTCGAATACAGTCAATAAGTCAGTATTCTACGAATAGACCGACGTTCAGTGCCAGACAGACACAGCAGGGACTGATCGACGTACCCGACAGTCACGCCGATAAGGCGTATGCAGTTTTGCACAGTCTGATACATGTTTAGAAGCGGCCCAATATATGAGACAAATTGCGTGAGCCACCTGAGTGTACACTATAAGAGATTAAGCCATGTCCGTTGTAGACAGTAACGATTTTTTAATTGGAAACAAGTCAGAAACCAAAAATGTGTCAGTTGTGTTGAGGTGTCCTCCATAAGAATATTCACTTGAGGATAACAGCCGTACTGACTTTCCATGCAAGCTGTACCAACAGTCCATCCAGTCAAAATCATACAGATTGTCGGTACCGACAATTACCATTACGCATACATCGGTCAACTCGATTTCCTTCTCGGTCCCACGTACCACCGTCTGTGCACTGAACTGCCACGTGTAGTAGGCACTCACGTTATGAAGTAGTTGCTTAGAATGACTGGGATTTGACTGTTACGATGTAACTAAAAACAAGCATTCCATTAAAAGCTAGAACAATCTCCACTTTCGCCGGTTTACATTCCAGTAGAGTAGAGTTCATCAATAGAAGGGGAGTTGATCAGAACACATGCTGATCTTCTAAGCCTTATTCTAATCTCCCTGGGCAACCAAGGCACACTACACTACAAACAAAAATAATCTCTTAAGTTACTGCCATGTTTGACTTCCTTCAACACGCACGCAACTAACGATGACCACTCCCAAAATGAGAACCAGCACTGATAACTAATCTTCCCCTGTTAATTGACGTATTACTAAGTACCAGTAAACACCAGTCAGTTCAACAGAACATTTGGCGAAACTTAGGTCAATTTTAAAATCACAAGAGTGAAACACTGTGGTACTGATCGAAGCCAGATAGGTCCACAATTATATAACCAGATTATTTCGCGCACCGGTTGCAAAACTTTCAAAATCCCGAAAGCAATTTCAAACCATCAGAACCTGCAGGTTACTTATCCAATCTGCAACGAACGAACACAGTGCAACAGACCCGAAAGGGGTAAACATATGGATTACAAAAAATATTGATAAATTGCATATCCAGAACTCTGGTCCATTACGTGACTTCGTATGAGAACGATCATCACATCTAAGAGGCATTCAGTGTACATCAAGTCGAAAACGTCATTGTCCAAATCACCCTATAACAACGGTGAGTTCATGAGCAAGTAACGTGCAAACTATGAACTACCAAATTGTTTATCCTTCATCTGATCATCCGTTCACCACAGTCTGATCGGTGACTTGAGCCAGCGTGAACACACTGAAGAGGCGAGGAATGTGTTGGGAGAAGATGTATTGATAATGGAAAAACTTCTCACAAAAGAAGGGAGGCAAATGGACGGTGTAGTATAAAGTTAAATGAAACCAGTAACGTTGCGGATACAGACATGTCACGTTGACTGTGGATAGGGTTTTTAGATAGTGATTTGAGACCCATAACCGGTGAGGCGATATCAACCGATTCTACGAAACAGTCAGGAAGTCTGAACATAATGACCGTGTCGTTGAGCCGTCACCTTGTGGTTTTGCCTAAATGTTGGTGATCTCGGTGAATAATGTCTGGTGTGGGAAAAGCCCAGCTGGCATACAGAGTACTTGACCCAACGATCGTAGAATGCACACCTTACTGTTGAGTCAATTAGTCATGTACTGGAACTATTTCCAGATAAGCGCTGACGAACAGCTACGTTACTCACGCGATCAGCTCACCTGATTTGGGCTAAATGAAGACAATAACGGTTGGAGACCATTCTTTTTGAACAGGCCCTGTCTCCCAACAACATGGATGAGATACAACAATTTTGCACCTTTCCCTTTGCCGTCAAACGGACGCAATTTCGACGCTACAGATTGACAATTAAAACGACTCTACGATAACCCATCAGCTATGCCAAAAACAGATGAGATGGTGGTGTCCACGTCTGTGAAGCGGTTTACAATATCAAGTGAACTCTCAACAACAGAGAACACAGGAGTGGGAACTCCGAAGTGTTATAGTGTTACCTTCAGCCTTCGAGGTGTAAAGCGCATTTCATGAAGTATAAACCAGTCACTCCCCACATTCAGCACGGCCTACACGTCTTCAACAAAGAGGCTAATGTCACGCGTACAGACGGTCAGTGTATCGTCAATAAAAGCTGCACATCAGGTACACTAGATTCTCTAGACTTACCTTCTAGACTTCCACCCATGACAACGTTGAAACGGAGAGATTACACAGCCTTAGCGAACACCTCTCGAAATGATGGACAACCGATACAGTTGTCCACGAAATCTCATCCAGGTTTGTATAGTGAACAATTAATGGCCGCAAGAGAACCAAATAGTGCGTTGTCGTTGTGTGGAAAACGGTTTCAGACTGTTTTAAGAGCAACTGAATCGAAGGCAGCATTCAGGCTGAAAAAGACTGCGACGGTTAATTGCTCGTACACTTCGGTACCCGCTTTGGTTAATGCAACCACAACTACACATGTGGCTTTAGGTTTACAGGTACGGGATTCTCCTGAACAACATACTTCTTCCAGTGGCCTACCTATGTGCACTTACAATAAATTCTAAATCGTTTTCAAAATAAGAACGACAGGCCCGTATGTTCGTTCCCTGGCGTAGGCGGACTATGGTGGCGACAGTAGTGGGAGAGATCTAAGTATGGAATTCTCACAAATTCGCCCCAAGAAACTCAACTGTCTGTAACTAGGATCCTCGTGCGTCACCCGTATACTAACAAGTAGTTTGTGATACCAAGGTAGCGGTCAGCACAACTTTAATTGCAAACATATATGACTTTGCATTCTCACACGCTTGTTTCACCCTAACTGAAGAAAAGACGTTTGGAATGGGCTTCATCGAAGAGCACACTGAAAAGTTCCGATCGTTAATTCTCATTTTAGCCAATCGTTTAATGCCCAATACGACACGATGCACAAAGCCCTGCACGTTCCGTACACTAAGTAGTAAACAGCTTACTTCCATGTGATACAAACTCAACAACATTGGGACTGGAAATTGTCAAGCTTCTCAAGCCAAATCGAACCAGTTGCCGCACGATTAGCAGTCGACGTAGCCCTTGATGACGGTGGGACTCTAGCACTCGTAAAACGCCCTTGATTCACTGTACAAAATGACGAACTCCTAAAAACACATGCGACGAAAGTGCGCTGCTTACTAATATTGAAACACCCACATTAACGGATTATTGTTCAATTAAACAGGAACACAAATGTGTCAATGTGCCACGGGAGACACACGGAAAGTACACAAAAATTCTAGTCCGATTAACACGACACTTGTTTATCTGTATGGCATATAGTGGTGGTAAAGTCTGAATGGATAGTAGTAAGAATACATGAATATGCATATGTATAGATGGTGAAAGAAAGACAGAGATTGTTAGAAAGATGTGGGACGAGCCAATCTGGTCAACTGAAATGATGCCTTAGAACAAACAAACAAGTACGAACAACAAATAGAAGCGGCTACGTGTGCACTATGAGGGATAAATTGGCAAGTCATATAGAATTGATTCCCAAAGAGAGTGCGCGTGACGGATAGCTTTGATAAGGACTAAATACAAGAGATTATAAGCGGTAAAATCATAATATGAGCGCTGTACAAACTTTTGAACTAAATAAATCAGAACATTAACTACGCCAAAGAAGAACCGAACGGACGTTAAGGGGGAAAAGCACCATCATAGTGAAGTTCAATGAACGCATTAGAAAGAGTTAGTTAAACAGGTCGTTACGGACAAAGTGTTGGTCTGTTTTCTTGCCGCTACAGAGACAAAGGGGCCGGACGCACATAAAGTAACCAGATTGGTGGTGATCTGTTGTTCGATTGTTTGCATTGTTTGACGACGCATATCGCGCACATTCAAAGCATCATCAGACAATTCAATCACAACCGGGAGTAGCGACCGAGATGGGTTGGTAACGCAAGCAGTCTCAAGTGTGCTGTAGGTTGTTTATGTGACAGACTTGTGAGGGGTGCCCGTTGGACATGCCAGTGGGAGTGTCATCAGACAGGGTTGATTTAATATCCGTCTTGGGTGCGGGTTCGTGCCTGACCCGAAACGGGATGGATGGGTCCGACAGAAAGCCAGTACTGGCTGCAACTGATGTGGTGGTGACGATGTGGAATGATTGCGGTGTAATGTATGAACTGAGATGAGTCACAGTGCCAGAGGGACGAAGACCGGAACCGGATGAATCGCTGCTGCCTGAGCATGAACTGAGAAGGGAGAAAAAATGTCCGCGGTAGGTAAGGCCAACAACGGAGGGTAAACGGGAGGGTAAATATAAAAAGGAGATTGGAATGAACACCAGAAGAAAGAGATGAGGAATGCCAGATTAGTCTCAATGAAGCAATACACACAATGAGATGGTGTTAGGTTGCTGTGAGTCACTGTCTTCTCAAGCGGTCGTCTGCATTTATTAGTTGTTCGCCATATTAGTGGGAGGAACGAATACGCTTCACATTACTGATGCAGACCCGGATATTCATTGGCAAATGAAGAAAACATGTAGTAGACGAGAAAAAGGGAAGTTTCACTCCCAGCAAAACTGCTTTTTGGACGATAGGACAAGCAACCGGTAACCAGGTCAGTCTACCTATTAGCCTTGTTCTAACAAAATTCAAAATGTTGTTGCTGCTGATAATGCAAATGAAGCACCAGTCTGCATGTTTCATCAATCGTCAGCACAGGCTTTCTAGAAAAATAAGCAACGTACTGTGTTTTGAAATAGGCAAAGAATATTACATGTTAAAAGGAGCAGAAAATTGAACAAATGGAGTAAGAAAGTTTAAGGAAATGGACAACTACAGCTTGTACACAACACGGTAGATAAACACGAACTGTCTAATTGATTTCGTAGACACTGACTAGTGAACTGGCAGTCCACCACCGATTTCGTCTTTCTTTGAACTCACCAGGTAAAGACAGAATGAACGGGTAAGAACTGACAACTCTTCACGCTACCAGCCGAAACTCATCCGTCCTATGAGAATCGCTTAGGGTGGGACGAATAAGAACCCCCGGCTTGTGATTCAGAGGACTGTCGATACAATTTCTATCAGGCTACCTGTACTCGATGAATATAAACGACGACGAAACAGGTCATGGATTGTCGATATGAGACTGGTCATCATGGAATTACATAGCCACCATTTCGAGGCCATTTGTCCGGAGGCGATGGAGACTGGCACGTTGGAGTGGTTCGTGCAGATCCACATGGGCGGAGGTTGAACAAGTTACATATCAACCAATGTGATTTTGTCTAGCTAATTTGTCAGAAGATGGCAAACGTTCGACTACTAAATGAGGTGGCATCAGTGGCAAGTGAACGATGGTCAGAAAAGTCACACGGTTTGGGACAAAAACCTACAAACTAAGCGTTCAGCTGGGCGAACAACTGAACACCGAAATCACTAGCATAAGCTACCAACTTCACTGAAACTCCAAATGCATTTACGCTCATCATCTAATTCTGCTTGATCACTCTTAGTCAAGACCGATGAGTACGTAATCAGGGTTTGACTCGGTTATTCTGGATCTGTCCAGGACCAGTCTGTTTATCCGTATCCGTTCTAGTAGACTTGTTATCCGTCACTGGCTTTTCTGGAGTTCTGTCGACCAACTGATGAAGGCAAACCAGGCAGTTTCCTCAAGCAGTTTGACTAAGATTATGTACAATTGGTGGGGACAGATGCCCGCAAAATAAACGACCGATTCCTACGTTTTCCTCACTGGTTCATCACACGTTATCACCTACAAGTCACTATTTAGCGGCAGGCAGATTGAAAACACATCGTTATCGATTATCAAGAAGGTCAAACCACGGACCTTAAGGACTCAACCATGAACACACTGATAAATAATCGCAGATTCTGACCACGACCTTGGTATGTAAACAGTTCATTTCACTGGTTCACTCGGAAAAGTACGTACTAAACTCGGATTACGTTCTTATTATAGCTCATCGGTTATGTACATCTTTGGCCATACACGAAAAGGAAATGTTTTTCTGAGGTGACGGTAGGCTTACCACTACTCAAACAGTCACACACTGAGCATAACCGAATCACGACAACTGAACGTTCGTTTAAAACTGCTTACGAGACACAAACGTTTTCAAACCGCCTCGAGGGAAGACACTTCGACTGTGATGCTAACTCTAATCATCCATCCAGCGATAACGCCCTCTCAATCAAATTGAAATCAGTGACATCAGCGAAGACAATAATCAACGTTTGGATAATGAATGCATTCAAATTGGATTATCTGAATGCAAAAACCGCTATCAAGTGTGGGTGAAAGTAGAACTGTAATAAACATCGAACCGGATTGCTCACGATTAGTCCAGACGGTGGATAGGTGAATGATTAATTTCACGTGCAAATCAATTTTTATTTCATATATGCCAAATAGATACACGGGGAAACGATATTGCCTCTGGTACGCTGCAATTATCACCTAATAAACTAGCCTGATATCCACCTATATATCGTATGATATTGGTCATACTCTCGGATGACGACGTTACCCATCGATCGATAGTCGGACAGTTTTGGTTTAAATATAAGTGAAAAATCGGCGTAACGGCCAGATGTGGACCACGATGGGCACTGCATACATCACAAGAATACACGTATTCTAGCGACTAAAATCGAACATTGCGATTCAGCTATGCCAAGGCAATAGATTGAACAAATGCACCGACACGGGGTCGACCAGCGACTCATAAAAGGCCAATCATAGTTGAAAACGCGAGCAAACTGGCAAGTCAGTACGGTGACCTATCATGATAGCATGTTTGCTTTACCGTCAGATTTTGTTATAATGAGCATCGGGGTTAAACAAGCTGTTTATGTGCGCTACGCATTAAAACAAACGAGCTACAAAGCAGAGAGGAGTCGACCAATGGGAAAACCAAGACGTCGTCACCTACTGTCTTTCTTCATTTTGCTGATGCATCTTGTCGATAAAATAATAGAAACCCAATAAAAACTGATTTACCTTTTTATTTCGTTTCAGAACAAATTCAACAAAATACATTTAAAAAAAGACTTGTTGGACAAATTCAACAGAATACATTAAAAAAGACTTGTTGGGCAAAACTGCATGGTGACCGTTGCATAAAAGAACTGTGACTAGATGTCACTAAAACTGAGTCGGTTATTGTCATAAATGTACCCTTAGTATGATACCAAACTGGTCTCGAGCACCATGCGTCACACATTGCTAAATCGTATATGGAATTCATGCAGACTAGAACTAAGAGAGCTCTACACTTTTAAGAGCCCATGCAGTTTTTCTCAAGACCATTTGGAACAGGCTGATTCAACAATCGACGCACCGACATTCAACACATACTGGACATATCGTCATCGACAGATTAGTGCCATATTTAAAGGAGCACTCATGGGCTGATTTAATTAGCTATTAATATGTGCACACACAAACTGCAATAAACAGTGGCCAAGGGCATTGGATGTAACTACATATCCACGTGTTTAAACCTGAAACTGGATAGCATTGTTTAAAATACATATCGTTCTCCAGATATACACACAGACAAACTAAATTTCCACGCACTTCCAGAGTCTTACCAAATTTAAGAACGTTTCCAGACTTTTGAAACTCTGTACGTGTCCTGAATACACTGTCGGACAGAGAAAACTAGTAACATTAGCATGCGACTGACAACACACAATGTGTAGTACGGTAACCGAGAAAAAAACACATAATCACCGACACATGAAAATTGATTATTACGAGTTAACCACCTCAGGCTATGAACCGTAATACTGAGTTCAACCAGAACAGGATCACTGAGGGTCGTATTAGCATCCTCTTTCTCACTGTCGATAAGTGCGTCCAAAATGAGGAAACTGGAACAAGAGTGATCTATTGCTAACATTCTTACAGTTACACTGTTAAGATGGGGGCTATTCGTAACCTATTGAAAACAGATGCTTACAAAATGGATTGTGGACAATAATCTAAAACAACTATAGTGCACGCGAAGCCAAAAGATGGACAAGAAATTCCTATCGACATCCGCCCTAATTCATGACAGCCACATCCACTGAGGAATCGCGATGAACAAGAGACAGCTGCCTTCTGTTACAAATGAGTCACATTGGCTGACCTTGAGCCGGTTCTAACTGATGCGTGTTGACTGGGACACATACATCCACGTAAGGTGAATGGAAAAGTAGCTATAAGCGGCTAAGTCATGCGCCAGAAAGCCGTGGGCACACAGGATGGTTGGAGAAATATGAGGGGGTTGGAATGGGGTCAAACTTGGGAGTGCACATAGAAGCACGCCAGCCAACTGTCAATCTTTAGTGGGAGCACTCCAGAGTGAATGAGACCGACAAGGAAGTATACTTGCATGAACACATACACAATCAAAGATAAACCTCAACAAAAATGTTGGCTGATTAGTGCTGATGAGGCTGACTTGTGACATGCAAATGCCTACCAATCACAGAGAGGCAGAGAGTCAATTACACAGGTCGACTAACGTTAGTCCGACGTCGTAAACTGATTTAGAGAAACGAACGACCAAACGGACGCGTGCATAAAACAAAAAACGGCCAAGTTTAAACAAAGTCGTCCGGCGCATCAAGTCGTGTAACTATAGGCCGAATTAAACCATGAAAGCTTTAGTGCCAGTCCACGGATTAGCAGCAGCATGAAACTCAGTGGTCATCAGGTACCGAAAACACAAGGTTTGGTTATTAGACCCGAAAAATGGACAGGAAAGAAGGAACAGTGATGGTGGAGTGAATTACAGCACTAGGGAGTCCAAGTATGCTACATACCTTCTCAAAGGTAGTTTTCACAAATAAAACACCCATTTGGGATATGAACTGAAAGGTTTTTTTTCAAGAAACAAGAGGGAGAGTGAATGAAAGAAGGAATCATTTAAGTCCAGCTACTTTGAACTGGCCACCCTTTTAACAAATCATCACATATCCCAATCTAAAAAATGTTCAATGGAATCCATTAACCACAGGAATAAGTGTTTCATGAAAATATGGATAAACTTAACAGCCCCCTCTAACACACTGTACAGTACTTCCCAAAGAAAAAGTGTCATCGATGGAGTTGTTTCTTCTCGGGAAGAGGAACAGTTCTGCCCGTGAACTCTAACCCATGTGAGATATGATGAATAAGACAACTTTACGTTGTCGAAACCACTCGAATTATCTTGTGTCAACGATCAATACCCGACCCCCTCAAAACTATCCTAATCTTAAGGTACTGGATATCAACTAAAAGGAGGCTGATTGTGACGATTACACAATGACGAACGGTTACGCATACGAGTAAACAATATTATCCACATTCAATATGGAAAAATTAATCAACCGGTGTTACATTTCCCGATGCCTGATACTGTGCAACCGTAAGATCATCGACCAGATCAAAGTTATACAGGGGTAACTAACGGCCAGTCGAACCTAGGAATGCGCAGCTGACAGAACAACAACATAATCACTGTTCTGTCCGGATTCCGGACCAACCTAAAAGAGGCAACACAAAGAAGACTTCTTTTTAAAAAAAATGTCACTCAGCTAATTACCGTTTTAAGAAGGCCCACAAAACCTTTCAAACTTAGTTGATTTTGTGGCGGATAAGCTGGCAGTTAACGTTGTATCTATAGCACCTCAGTCAGAAATTTCATGTTTAGATTCACAAAGCCTCCAGTACATTCTGTACATACATACTTACAAAAGATAATAACCGAAACATATAAATCAAGAGGGAGGCTTGATTCAGCGAGAAAAATCTTCGTTGAACAAACCTTAAACCAAGTTCCTTAGACACATAAATCAGATTTACGATTATCAGAGAGCTGTGTAAACACTGCTCACGAAAGGGTTTATATGGTCTGAGATTGATGTGTAACCTAGCAAGGTTTTATCCGTACTGTTTCTTCCTGGAGGGATGGGCATATTGTGAACCCGAGGAAGTACTTGTGCATTTCGGGAGGGAGGTTGTTTGTTCATGGGAGGTACTAGATGTACAATTTTTTTCCCCGGAATTTTTCTTCAACATTTCTCCTTGGAGGGGAAATAAATAGAAATTTCATCACAATAAAAAAGTTGCGTCAAACAACTTCATATATGGAGACGGCGTACAGCATACAGAGTAAGCTTTGAGCATGTCGATCAGGTGGTTCAGCTGGGCTTATAACACTCCTGCCAAACTGGGCACAACTGATATGTCCATCTACGTCAACAACCCGCATTTGCTAAAACATTGATGTGAACATCTGTGAAGACAAATAATGAGCAAGCCTCGGAGTCGTGTGGACCCTTCGAGCATCGTAAACTTTTCATACAGTTACAGAAAAGTCCACACCACCCAGCTGCTGAGGCGCAAACATGCTACAAGCTTAAAGCGCAGAATCCAGGCCACCGTACCACGTTAATGAAACACCTGCAAAACAAAACTATTGTCTCATTAGGCCTAACACATACGATGCGCAGATATACACATTTGGTTCTAACAACCGATGTGTGCGTGTGTGTCACATCCTGTCGGGGATTACGCACACAATCGGATGTCTGAACGTGGAAAACGAACAAGAACTGCCAGAACAGGTGGGAGCTGTCCAGCCGAATGAGCAGTCGAATCGAAGTGTGCGTCTGTGCACACGTGGACGAGAACATTCTGGGCGGGAATTTCGGCGACACCATGATACGGATAGGTAGAAAGGCTGGTACAAACAATCAGCCAACACGGACATTTACGAAGGGGACAAATAGGCAATTGACAATCCATTCAGATGGCGGTCTGATAAGGCACAACGTCCAGCCGGTGTGTATTTACTGAGGGTGGTCCTCAAAGCAGCGTGGATCGATTAGATTGCAAAAAAACGGTTCAGAAGAAAATAGCACTGTGCCAGTGCGGACGCTCGTAGACTAGTAATATGAATAAAGCGATTCTGACTGGAAAAGCGATGTGACTGTTTTCCTAAAACCCCATTCACAAGACGGACGGGGGTGCACACATACATGTTAAACAGACTGCCAGTAAGCGACCTGCATAGGTAAACGAATAAATATCTGTACACACGTGTCTTCAGCAGTCTGCCAGTTCCATGATTATCGATAAAAAAATTCACAACGGAAACTTAATCATGCAAAACAATTTTGGTTTCAGTGAACAGAACTGTTTTCGATAGATTCTCATCTTAGGCTAGTACAATTGGATATCAAATCAAGTAACAGTAAGGGAATCTATTGATCCGAAATTGTACGAGGGTAAGGTATGTTTATATTTTACCCAATCGCGTTACCCTCGCACTATTTTCGATCAATAACTTCCCTTACTGTTACTTGATTTGATATATAATTGTACGAGGAGACTTAAGCATCTGTAAAGTGAATGTATTCGTGCCCCCCGGCGCTTCAATTGACGATACTTCCCAATTAACGCAAGTCAAGAGGTAATTTGTGCAGCTCAAGGGATAAATGTTCAACAGGAGGGGGATTTTATTGGAAATATTTGCGAATGTATTTACAACCATATTCTGATGTCAAGTTCTTTGATCGCACAAACAATGTTTCGCAGGCTGTCGCACAAATCGAACATTTCATGGTGAATCAAGAACTGTTCAGTCTCACTTGTTATGCAATGACGTGAAATGGTATTCGCTAGGTAATTTCTTCCTCTGAAGATTGTGAATCGTCGTCAAGATCAAACTGACATCGTTTGTTCCACTACATGTCCAAAATAATCCAGTGATCGCTTCCGTCAGATCCAAGGAATTATAGGTTGACATCGACAGTTACACAACCCTGCTCACCAGCAAGCAGTGCTAGACCGGCTGGATTAGGAACGTTAGGTGGTTCAGGGTCAAATCGACCTTAATGAAGACAACTTCTAGTCGTTTCAGTTTTGGCACTCTTCTATGTAGTATAAACCATCCTGACTGCACTGAGCGTCGTAATCTGACGTGGAACCTCTTTTAGTGTCCAGCGCCAACTCTTTGTCCTAATCTTTAAACCAGTTGGAAAAATGAGTGTATCTATACGTGATATTGACAACTCTCAGAGATTATGGGACTATCGGTTTGCTAATGACAAGTGGCATCTGTCTGTCCGTATCGCTAACACTGTGGTTGGTTCAATTCTCCACTACTGTGATCGCATCTGCAAGATATATTATTCAACGGCTGTGGCATGTGATGGCCAGTATACAATGCCGTCCCAAAGCAAACCATAGTCGTTTCCAAAAGTCAAATTTATGTGAATGCCACAGATCTTTGCGCAAAATGACGGATAAATTTTCAGATACTGTACCATAAAGCGTTCGCAGCGATACGGCTTACTGGATAAAAGAGAGGTCGGATGACGGTGTCATGAAACTCAAACCATTCGAACCAACCGAAGCACAAATCGGTCACCGCACGATGGGCAAACAGTCAATGCCCATACTCCTAGGTAATCACAAGTTTTGTCATAATAACAGCTGGATCGCGTCACATCCAAACTTGATCCAATGCGTAATATGATCACCGATTGAAGGACGGCGGGCCGTGACCAAAGCCCAGTTCCGGAGCATTTAAATATGTGGGTTAACACCCAATCGAATGTTAACACGAACGCAACAATCTACCATGAGTCATGGTGAGAACTGGTTTGAAAGTACACACGTATTGCTCAATTAATGCAACACTGATTTACATGTATCTCGTACAGTGGCAATAAAACTTTATGATAAGATAACGGAGAGGACATAGAAAAAAACGCAGTGCGTTCCCGGAAAAGAAACATTTCCGCTGGAAAAGCCACTCGGAGTATGATTGTTCTGCATTAAGTACATCCCTGAAGAAAACATTCCCGATTCTCGAGTGTCAGGAGACCACTCTATAAAAAAACCAAAGCAGCCTTATTGGATCAGACATAACTCAGGATTCACATTGATCACGGGGCAAATCTTTAATCTATACTAAAAACCGCAGGTGGACAATCAACACACATCATTTAGGCAAGTCAAAGTCTGACTTATACTGGTCAAACAAGTGTCCACGAATCAGTTGCCAGGGTGTGCGCGCTATGCACTTTAGTGGTAACGTGTTGCAAATGTGAATGATGCACTCAAAATCACATTGAGTCAGTTACCCCATAAATCATAAATCCGCTCAGTGGTAAATGATGAATGGTGTAACCTCGGTCAGTTTGTTGCTGTCCGTTCCGTAACTTTTGGTCAGAACCCTTTGAATATATCACCATGGCTGTTTGGCTCAATGTGTGAATCTTTACCGTTGTATTGCGGGGATGTAATCATTACTACAAAATGCAGTCAAGGGTCAATCGATGGTAAATTTCTTATCAAACGGTTTGTAGTGCTTTAGGATGGTGCGGACAATTTTGATGAGTTCCCAGCACTACCGACGAGAGCCTAGTTGCTTCGACGTCTGTCTTGTGCACTGTTTCGCGCTAAAATCGATCGAATTCCATCACACCTAGCTGCCTTCCCAAAAGGGATCCCTCCAACGAAGAATCACTCGTGCATTCCTCAGAAGCTATTTCTGATCGAAAGGTGAAGATTGTCAAGGAAATAGGGGATAAGCACGAGCAACGAGTAAGACTATTCGCTGGACAATGAAGCTAAGAGTGCAACATCAAACAGATCCATGCACAGTGAGTACAGCTAATGAGCTGTCAAACATGAACAATGTATAGCGTGTTGTAAATGAGTGTCAAAAATCAAACTCAACTTAACACGGCTTGGAACACCGTAGGTCATACACGAAGTCAAAACCACAAGAGTTTTTGCGTTCAGCTATAGATCTTGGTAATTTTTGTTTCTCCTTGTTTTCCTTTCGACTTTCTTCCTTCCGGCGGTTTCTTCGATACCGTTCCGGTGAATGGTAGCTTGAGTGCAAACACCGCGTGGACAGGTCTAGCACCATTTATGCATGTATGGCTACGTAAAAATGTAAGTCATAGTCCGGCGGTGAGATAACCTTATGAACTGTGATGGAGGTTAGACTAACAAAAGTGAAGATATGCCAGAAACAAACTCGCATCGAGTGAACATAGATGTGTAACAATGTATGTTCATAAATTTGTTCGAAAATCGAAGTTATCAGTAGTACGATCAGGCAACTAGATCAGTCGGAGAACGTCTTTGAAGACGAAAATAAACTGACGAGGTCCCTTGAATTCAGGCATGGTAGGTGATTAGTTGGGTGTAGCTTCCATCATGGACATCACGAAGCTCAAAGTAGTTAATAAGGAGACCCTCTGCCCTTTTCTAATACGTGCACGAACATCACTTTTGAGGTGTACAAATTCCATTTGTTTCTTTTCTACTGACTAAAAGGAGCGGAAATGCACCAGTCGAGCAGACTGATACATCTGAAACATCATAGTGAACTATATGCGCAGTCTCGGAGTTGACAGACAATGCCGAAGAACAATAAACATGGGTAGCACAAATGCTGGTCTGCCCAGCACCACAATAGCGCATGTTTACCATGACAACGTTTCAGTTATCCACACTTGTGCCACTAGTGTGTTATCATTCCGCGTGAATGGCTGCCAGATTTGAGTGACAGTCAGAGTTCTCAACTGGGTGCAGAACATGGACATGGGAAATACGACAGAAGAGAAATCGGTGAAGCAATACAGCAAGACGATAACTAGAACAGTTGTTTAGTATTGTTACTGTTCGTGGCACATGAAGGAGAAGGTTGTTTTTCGACTGATCGGTCAGCAAAGTGAAAGCGTCTAGTAGTAATGAATCGAAGCACATGATGAAGAATGGGAGAGAAATTGGGAGCGTTTTAAAAGACGCGTAAGAAACTGTACGCTCAAACGTGGTATATATTAGAACAACTGTCCTGTCGAAAATGTACGCGAAGTGAAAGCTGAACGCTCAGTTTATAAATCAAATGCTGAGAAACAGCAGACTAAAAAATGTTATGAAGTACTTGAAAACGAACAACTATTAATCGTGAAATAACTCACTTCGAGATCACACTGTCTGGTGAACGGATGAATTTTCCACTTTCATTTTCGCGCCCATCACTTCCTAGACCATTGGCAGTCGACAGTTCGCTACTACTCCCATCTCCGACCCTTGTCCCGGGCGGAACAGAACGACCTACACGTTGTTTGGAAGAGACTCGTAGGTAAGGACGATCACGTTTGGCTAAACCCATAACAGACATGTCCGGCTGTTGTAAACAGAACTGTGAGACGGTCGTGGTTGATTTTGGAGCTTGTGAGGTATGAGCTGATGGTAGACCATTATAGATGTGCGGAGGTCCAGCCAATGTGGGGGGCGCCAGTGGGACATCAGAGGGAGCTCTCACGTATATGGCTCCAGGCGTGTAAATGTTAACAAATCGCGCTGTAATGGATGTGGGAACAATGCATGCAGTAAATAGGGGAAGCCAAAGAAAGCGATGGCCGGACTACCTAAACAAAGTTAATGAAAGATCATACAATCTTGTTAAACACAAGACATCGTTCCACATGCTCATTAAAAATAGCACTTCAATAAAGAATAGATGTGTCACAGCTAGGGCTACACAAGTATTCAATACGGCTTCGACCAACCTAAGTATACAAGCGGAACACGCGTAAGTCATTTTAAGATTTATAAGCCAGTAAGCTCTTATTCGTAAAGATTCACAAGTTTACCCCTAGAAATCGTTTCAAACCATACACATAAAGATGAAACAACCAATCATCACATTCACATATTCGTGTGTGTCACAGATTTATGGTTCCACCACAATCATCAAAAAAACATTTTATTTAGAAAATGCCAATCAATATAATACTTCTATTTTAGAAGGGAAAATAGAACCAGGAGAAAAAAGTTATTAGGATAAATCTAAATACAAACTTCTTGGAATTTCGTGCAGCCCTTCAGTTTGTTGGTTTCTCAACGAGCTGATCAGACTGTATGCTTGAAAACACTGCACTTGATTCTGTTCTGAAAAGGAATTTACCAGATTTTTCAGGTTCCAACGCTTTATACCGACCAAAACTTTCAGAGTGTATGGGCGCTTATCCGTTTTCCCCCTCTTCTCTTTCGCGCTCCAACCTTTAATTCAGACACCCTTTCCCCTCTTTTCCGACACTGGATGTGTATGGTAGCAGTTTTTCAGTAACAGGAACTTCAGTAACACCCGCTGGTTGTACACTAAAGTGTTCGTTGGCACCTTACAAATCACATCAAAAATAGGTCGTGTATTGTTGGGTGGGTAAAATCTAGATAAGAGGCATCAGAAAGTGCCAAAAGTTTAAAGTCACAACCGTCATTCTCTAGGGGTCATGACTATTATAACTGGAGGAACATCATCGACTAAAAAACGCACGCACGCAGACAGAGAACTAGTTGCCAGTGGACTCAGTTGAACGGATTTCTTGTGCACACCAACGCTTGCGTGTTCCTCACGAGCATGTGGGGATGCAGTTTAGACGTTTGCGTATTTGCACAAGTATAAATGAGCCGGAAAAGTAATCAAGTCACGTACGCCACACAAACAGACAGGCAGGCGCAAGCGTATGTGAACGCACTGTAAACAAAATGTGAACACAAACGAGATCGCCGGAACAAACGAGAACCACATGTGCTGTCGCTGATGAGAAAAGAAGTTAACGTCCGTCGCCATCACTGTGACTGAAACGACGACAACAGAAACCGGTTATGACCCCGAACAAAACAACGAATTCTTGAAAATAGGCCTACAGAAGAACTGTGATCACGGCTCATATGACGAACAGGAATTTGTCAACGATGAGGCGAAATTCGGTGAAATAAAATCGCGATTTTCGCACACCGCGTCACTCAGAAAGCACAGAGGTCTAGGTTGTCTGAATGACAAGTAATATAACTCCGAAACAAATCAGGTAAATGTGAAATTATATCAAAAGCCTCCGCAGCAGAGTTGGTATACTGATGCCACCAATTTAAGTATGAGGTCACAAATACAAGATCACGGTGTCTGTCATAATTTACTTCTCAAAGGCGAGACGGGCAGTCATCTAGCGGACGGAACAGGGAGGGGTGCGCATTATTCCAAGATGACAGGCGGTATCTCGTGTTTCGTTTATGAGTGCAGAGGTGAATGTACTGGCCAATGTTTTGAACCTGCAAATCTCAATTGCACCCACGACATCCTCTTGATACCGGGTGGTACACATGAAAATCACGACAGTATCAACATTATGTAGGCATGCCAATCAAAATAGTGGGCACATTTGTTCGACAACATTTCGCGATAAACGGTATTAGGAGCGGACAAAGCAGGTTTGAGGACAGTGAAATGTGAGTACCTTTTTAAAAGTGATATTTGATAGAGTCGGCCTCAAACGAAACTTTCATAAACCATAAACTGAAAACGTCACACAACCAACTCTATTGATGCTGTCTGTTCCAGAAACTGATTACCCCC
>QNGE01000195.1:274107-374909 GCA_008508345.1 Paragonimus westermani
ATCGGGTGACAAACAGAAGTCGGAATGGATTTTTAAAAGTCTCAGTTCAAGGTCAACCAACAAAATCGAAAACGAACTTAGAAACGTGAGTTACGCACAAACAAAACAACCGAACACGATGCAACAAATGGCCAATTGTTAGGATAGTGACCTTTTAATACGATGTGGCAGGATGATGACAGTAACAGTAATAAGTTAATAACGGGCGACCTAAATAAAGTATAACAAACTAAGTGTGAGGATAAAGTGAAGGTTGACAATTAGTAAGAATGGTATAACTGATATACCTTCATGCATACATGTCTGTATACACACTGCGTGTGATGCTTAAGAAGGTTGTTAGACGGCTCACATAGTCAGAGTTGCATCAATTGCAGTGTATCCTTAGGGCTAAAACGACTTTCACCAAGTCAAGTCATCCCAGACGAAAAACATGCACCCCTCTGAAACAAAAAGTTCGAGATCGGTGTTAAGTTAGAGTTGCAAAGCTTGACCGATCAGAGTGGAAGACCAGGGGTAGTTGACAATGCATATTTCAAATCAACCGCATACAGTGGGTGGCAACAACGCAGATATTTGGTACAGTAGGTCGGGTTAATATGTTTGATCCAAGATACGCTTGTTGATTGCGTTATGCGCTAGGGATGCCATCTAATCATATGGCACGCCAAGCACTCTGTAGAGACGACGCAGTGGATAGACATAAGGTGCAAGACAGAAAAACAATGAAATGGTAGACAGCGACAATACCAGTTTCTAACACAATATGTGTCCTAAAGTAGTTCCGATAAAAGACAGAAACTCTCAGTTGTCATTAGTGAGGTGACAGCCATACACGCAAACGTGAACACTCAACGAACTAGACACGATTTTGTCTTTAGTCACATGTCTGCCGTTCAGTGACGGTACCACCACTACCTGCCCAGATAGATGCAGGCACACACAGGCGTCAGTGTGTGCTACCGCGGTGACCCATACGGTTGAGGTGAACGCCTTCGATGGAGCTTACGATACCACGTCCGCAAACCACTAACAATCGTCGTACACTAATAAGTAGTGTGGCAGACTTATGATTTTAGATGAGACCCAACTGTGAAAAGTAAGGGCTTCGGCTGGATTCGAACCAGTTGGGTCTCATCTAAAATCGTAAATCTGTCACACTACTCATTAGTAATACAATTTCTATGCCCAGTGGTGGTGTTGGTGGATTCCAGCTTGAACTGTTTCAGAAATCCTGCCGAGGCAGTCGATCCCCTGAATCATTTGGTGGATTCCATATAAGACAGTGGGGCGGGTGGGTAACAGAGTCCAAATGTGAAATTTCCGAGCTCCCGGTGTGGCTTCGTAGCTCAGCTGGTAGAGCGCTTGCCGCGTTGAGGCTGGTTCGAATCCAGCCGAAGCCCTGACTTTTCACAGTTGGGTCTCATCTAAATTCGTCCTACAGACTGCGATCCTAACAGTTTACAGAGGCAACGGCTGGACCCTAATCAGGATTCGTAGCGTGAATATCATCTTAGTCTGATCGCACAATCTGTGGGGTAAAAACAATAATTGAAGTAATTAGCGAGAGTCAAATGTAACCAAACTATTGCATGCACCCTGATTATTAGGTCACAAAGCGGGGACCTCCTAATGTTGAATACCTTGGATCAGACAACGATCTTGTTAAAATGCACATTACACTCTTTTTCCATCTCTTTCAGTTCTGAACTAGGACTGTTTTTGTTCTCAGTGTTGTCTCGCAATTAGGCATCAGCGTAAACCACTGAGGTACTACTATCAACAATGACGATGAGATACATCTGTTGGTCCGTGGGCTGAGAAAGTTCGCTCTCACTGTTTACCTTCCCTGTTTTATCTCACAAACCTGACATTTCTCCTCAGCATCCTATCCACTCCGTTTTTGTTTTATCGAACGAATTCGTCATTAATTAATCGTCTGCGGTGAGAATAGCCATCATTGACATGGCCCACTCGCGTGACGGTTCACCTTTGTCCTTGGTGGTCCTGTTGGGAAGCAATGGATTTTGTTGGACGACTATCGCGCGAACGACTAAGGTTTGCTTATTGTTATTATTGATGCATTTTCTTCAATACTACCGTAGAAATATTTAGGTCCAATCTCGTTCGCAAGTTGAGGATTCGTTTTCGGGCTACGCTTAACTCAACGATCAGAAGTGAATCGTTACAGGTGGTGTGTACATTTGCAAAAAAAATCAGACTTTTCCATTCGTATTGCGAATCTAGAAGGATCAGGCAGTAAGTGAAACAGTATCCTGACAGCCACTGAAAGCCGTAACACGTTACGATTCTTAAAACCGGAACAACTTGTCAGCAATTGCTAAACTAGCTTGACAGTGACATTTCAAGTCTGATACGTAGGAACCCGTCAAGCCAGGTGAACTAGTGACAAATTTGAAGACAGCTGAAACAAAGCTAAGCGTAAGTAACTGAATGGATCTGACAGCAAGAGGTCACGTGGGTCAAGTGCACAAAGGTACGAGTAAATAATGGGATCAAATCGACTATTACTAACGATGGTGGGCACATCAACACCACAAACTAGAACACCCTCTTGATCTACTGTGTTCAGCAATTCGAATGGGTTTCCGCCATCAGCTATTACATATCTGACTCTCGACCTCTTGTGAAATGTCATCGATGACTAAATTTATTGGTTACTAACAGGGCCTATCTCAAGCATATTTCAATGAGGTTAACAGGATGTTTTTGTGGAAGGGCAGTCAACTTCATGAGTGGAAAACAGAGACAGTACGGAAAACACATAGAAGTCATTGTGTTATAGCATATGTACTTGTTATATAAGTTGAATAATACCCACGATTGTTTACAGCCATTCTATTTTCGAAAAGTCTACGGGGACGCGAAAGTTGTAAACAACTGTAAACGATGTTAAACTTATAACAACTAAAATTCCCATGCTACCTATCAGTGATATATTTATATGTAACACTCCACCAGTCAAAAGCAGCCGGCATCAGTGCCACAACCATTGCAATAGAACAGTGACAGCTGCGGATGAAGATGAAAGTTTGCAAGCAGAACTTTGAAACTGGAATGTTTGTTAAAAGGGTCAGTTACGAGGAATATTTAAATTATGCAACACTTCTATTCTTGAAACTAACTACGGCAACAACACGATTTATTACGTGAATAATTAACTTAAGCAGTAGTTTACGAGGGAGGCGCACCAGTAAACAAACTATGGAAACGTAAAAGCGCACACAAGGTCACAGAAAACTGAAACTTGAGCTTCGTATTGGAAAAATATCGATCAATGAGTCGTTGGGGGTTTCATACCGGAGATATGCAAGTTCAAAGTGTAATCATACTTCTTTTAAAACACAAAAAAACCGTGGTTTAGAATCTACGGCAGTAAAATAACGCGAATGTCGGTTGACGGCCAACCGTTCAATCCACATACATCATGGGAGCGCACGAGGTGCTGAGAACAGGGGAACTCGAGAACAACCAAAATATATGGCTTTAACTGTATGAAAATGAATGCGTACACCCTTTGCATATACACGGACAGAGAGAATCAGGGACAACTGTGAATAATGACACAGGGAACCCGGGAACAAAACATAGCACAACAAACAGAAACGGAGGTATGATCAAACAATGAAGCGCGAGAAGCCATTCATTAAAAATGAACCAAAAAACCGGTTGATTGACGTTTTCCAGTGGTCGCACCACATGGTCAACTGTTGAGCTGAAAGGGATCAGATATAATGTACACTTTCCATTGTTCTGAAGAGCATCGTGCCACAGAAAAACTCAAACAAAATACTCTTTTATCTGTGCACACCCACATGAAGCAAAGGACATTGGGAGCCAGTGAACTTGTGGCCGAAAAGCATAAACTCCATGACTGATTTGGTCCGCGGAATTGGTTTATGCACTGTTTGGATGGCAGATAGTTCAGGGGCGCATCTGCTTCAGACTGGCATAAGAAACCATTTACTTTATGTTTAATGTCAAGCGCTGCATCACGTTAACAACGACGCAGTACTGAAAAGAGTTGTCGAGTTTGAATCTGATCAAGCTTGTGGTCAACATAACGACTACTTATGGAGCATGAGAGTCTGTTTACCTGGCATCAGACTACCATGGTAGGAAGATCCGCATTTTGTAGTCTTGAGTGCATCCCCTTTAAAAAAGCATCTAGTTAATCTAATAACCTGGGGATCTGCCAACAGAATCTGGGTTTGATTGTGTTTCGCATACAAACTGCCCGTCCACCGTTAGGTTACAGTGAAAAGGCTCGTGGCACACTGTCTGCTCGCTGTCAGTATCATCGACAGCAATAGATCAACGGTTGACGCCAAAACTTGGCTAGCTGACAGTCATAAGGCGAACCCTAGTGTAAAGAGTAAACCGGAGAGAGATAGGATGTAATGCATGAAATCCACCGTCACGACAAGTCCAAACAACCGACATCAGAGTGCTCCTATCAGCAAGAAAATGAAAGAATCGTAAGGTGATACCCACGAGATATTTACGACATGGTTTCCACTCTCTTGACAACAACATTCCGCCTGCTGGTGGCTGACTCTACTTCCTCCCATCGACTAATCGATTAATCACTTTTCGACCTGCGTAAGCTGGGCTTCAAGAGAATACGGCGTAACGGATGAATAATCGGCTAAATTCTCGATATATACATATGACACATATGCTACCTGCAAGTGTCTTTTTAACCTCTCTGCTTTCTCTCTATCTGTTCAAAGAGGGCAACAACAGAAACCAGCGAGAAAAACACGTTTCGAATTACGAATGGCCTGCAGGCACAACCATCAAACTCTCTTATCTCAAACCGTTAGAGGGTTGGCTACGGTGGCCAGTGGTAACATGCAAACAAGATCTGACTATCTCTCCAAATTACAGTCAAAAAAAGGAAACCATAATTCGTATAATTATTAAGGCTTCAAAACCCTAGCACGTGATAACACACCACAGATGGTGTATGCCTCACTTCCACACAGTTCATGATCACGCTGACCACCGACGGCAGATCCTCAAAAAGAAACAGGCATAGAACTTTTACATTAGATATCGCACCTGAAAAAAGACACCTATCAGAACTTCACAAGAAACAAATTTTGGGGATTGAAATGGGTTCATTAGCTCCAGAAGAAAAACAGTACATCGGTTATATCACAACAAACGAAACAGGATTACACACTGATCGTCAAAGCACATAAGAAGAGCACTTCCACTCACGAAACTAATTTGACATAAGTGCCACATAGTGACCAGGAAGACGTCACGCTGTCAAAACTTCCAACGCAGTTGGATGCTTACTATTGTTATTGAGGTCACACCAGGACTTGACCCAAATGAACTAAATTGCTAGAGAACATCTAGAGGAGAAAAATACTGTGGCTTGACAATAGCTTACAGGTTTTTGTGACGAATTGTGTGAATTACCACATCGAAGTAAACAATATTACTTTCCACACACCGTTCGCCGTTATGTCATCCGACAGTTGCAGTTAGGCAACAGTTTGATACACGTGTATCGGGATACTGTCACGTTTCTTAAGTCTGTGCAAGAGCTAGTCAATGAGCAGTTGAAACGAAGAATGACTGACTGACATAGCAACATTGTTTCACCCGGGACCAAGGTGAAAAGCGAAATGTGAGGAGGAAGATTGTGTTACACAGATCAACCTTTAATTAGTTACTTTTATAGGTAACTCCAAAAAATTTGTTAAGTGCGGCTTGCTAGCAGGAGGGTTGCTAACGCAAACTGCAACTGTGTCAACTAAGTGAATAATTCCAGATGTGGAAGTTTCAAGACAGAATCACTCATATCAGCGATGCGCTCTCAGTTGCAACGTGCGTGAAGAGCATGACACGCATGCCACAGGTGGTAGGCGTCGTTCAGAGAAAAAGATCATAGATGAACAAGTCCCATACTAGGCTCCTTAGTCAAGCGTTTATCAGTTTTCAACTTACCAGAGACATATGGAGCTTTGCCACTAGCAGAGTCATGGACCCTAGTGAGTTATCCTGAGGTCAGAAAGTGAGTTTAGTTTGTTCCAACGTAGCTGCCATACAGTTTCTTCAAGAAGGCGACAGTGTTCATATCCATCCACAAAAATTGCTTTCCATTTGATCCCGACAGGGTTTATTTTTCAGTTGATGTGCCTAATACGAACAGATTACGTACCTGTTTAAAGTGTTTCCTGTTTTTTAAGACCGTAGTAGTAAGCATGAATACGTTCGCTTTAACAGTTCTTATAAGGAAAAACTTTCATAATCGCCGTACAATACCCATACCAGTTGGGCTTAAAGTAAATACTCTCCTTCTCAAAAAGAAAAACTGTTGAGTTCCACAAGCGTTTATCCCGGTGGTGGTGGGGGACAGCACAATACACGGTCATCGTGTTTCTGTAACTTCAAGTGTAATCAATCAATGTTGCAACAGACGAGCACTGTGACCTGGGACCCTGAACCGAATGCTTCTTAGACAGCTAAAATTCTACCCACACAATAATTGTATATGTGAATAAAGCAGGACGAACCTCGAGTCCTGAAAATTATTGGACCTATGTGTTTCTCATCGAAGATGGATAAGGCCGGTGAAGATGATAACCAACTGCTAATGTCATTAGGGCCTACATCAACCAAGCGTTCAAGTGTGTTGAACAAAGAGGAAGATGGGTCGATGGTGACTGTTGCAATCGATAAAGAGCTCTGATTCGCAAGCAATAATCGGTCCAGACATAGGCACCATTTTAAGCACTAGTCCCATAAACAGCTGGTGAGGGAGCACAAACGACCGGTTTTTTATTATCCAACAACACCTATGCAAGCACACAAATGTGCACATACCACAACAGACAGAGGGTACTGAAGCACCTATTTTAACCCAGAGGTGCACCATCTGTTCTCACTAGGGCAAAATTAATTACTGCCGGCGGGTATAGGTAATGCGGCTGGGCCAACAAACCACGTCATGTCAAACCATCTAACCGCACCGCCGCACGTGCGTGCACACGGACAATGCGTAGAATAAACGCCCCAACTCGGAGCCAGATAGACCCACATGCCTA
The DNA here is from genome assembly GCA_008508345.1 of Paragonimus westermani. Taxonomy (NCBI): domain Eukaryota; kingdom Metazoa; phylum Platyhelminthes; class Trematoda; order Plagiorchiida; family Troglotrematidae; genus Paragonimus; species Paragonimus westermani. The sequence goes on from QNGE01000195.1 coordinate 281,193, forward strand.
GAGGGACTCGGGAATTGTGACAAGCGGCCGACGTGTACTGGTCAGTGAACAAACTGAGGTTTAAAACAAGCCTGCAATCAATTCAACTGAAAACGGTCTAACATGGGAGCATACGGCATGTTACAGATGATGCACGAACAGACACTGCTTGCGTAAATATTGCGAAAAACAATTAACGAGTCACGATACACATTCCCATGGTGGCAAATAAAATATAGCACAACAGACCCAACTGGGAAGAATCTTAGATTCGGCTATGGCAGAAAGGGTATACCCAAACGTGGCAAGCGGTTTCCTAGATAAACCACAAATGCACCAAGGGAACTCCGAAATTTCACATTTGAACTCAGTTACCCAACTAACTCATTGTGTCACATGAAGTCCACCAAATGAATCAGGTGATTGGCTGTCCAAGCAGGACTTCTCAGACGGTTCACGCTGGAATTCACCAACGCCAATACTGAGCATCCAACTTGTATGTATCATTATCAATAATACCAATGACTATTTTAAAGTTGAGCGTACTAGAAAATCCAAGATCGTCTACAGACAATCAGATTGTGTACTTGTCTGCTTTACTTCCACAGTCGCAACTGGCAGTAAGCCAAGACCAGGCACAACCCTAAGCCAGAAAACTTGTGAAGCCAGAATAGAACGAATGAAGTGGTAAAGCCCGTTAACTATGATAGTAAAATAATTTTTATGTTGCCGAATAATCTCAAAACATTTTCGGCCATGTAACAAATTAGGTCGATTTCGGGTTAAATGCTATCAGGTTGCCCAAGCAGTAGCAGTTAGGATGGCCGGGGCTCAAACCTATAAATCCAAGATTCGTAACCAGTGAGCTCATCACCGAGTTAGTTCGATCTCATGACTAGGTGAATAAAACAACCATCCGCCCCATTTACATACTCAAAGAAATAGTCTCCTAAACATCGAATCATATACAGTGTGTTTGCCAACTAGAAGGGAGACACTATCTCAGTCCCTTCGTCCGGCTAATACGCGTTTGAAGCTGTTGTTTAAGTTAACTGTTACAATGTGATTCGTGTGGACCGGTTCAGAAGCCAATCAGTCCACCACGGACACTGAAGCGCACAATGGAACCCCCCAAAGCGGACTTATTCCGTAGTAAGGTGAGCCACAGAAATTCTCTGTAGCTAGTACATCAAAGAACCAGACAGAGGAGCATTAGCAATCACGTCGTCTTTGTCATCTACGACAAACTACCACTACAGACATGCACACAGCCTCCACTCCAAACCAAACCAAAAAGTATTCGCAATGATGACAAACACTTCAAAAGAGATGGAAAAAGGGGACGTTTGAAGTGCTATCACTGGTGTTGTGTGCAAATATCAGTGGTTGTGATACATGGCTAACGAGCCTGACGGAACAACCCTATCGAACATATCGAGAGTTTTATTTTTCGTGGTCAAGCCATGCCCTGTTTATTTTGTAACGTCCCACAATCTCCAGTAGATCCGTCTACCACGATTAGCCTAGCAAGCTGCCAGGTATGCAGACTGACTAGCGCAGACTTTCTGGCAGCCAAACAACGGAATAGGAGCGTAAAACTGCTATAATTACGTCCCCACAAATTGAGGACAAGACAGACAGAGAGAGTAGTGATCGGGCATCGCTGTGTATATGTATTTTCTCTGCGTACTGAACATCATCCTTGGCATAAAAGGACAAATGCGAATAAATCTTATGGGCAACCGTAAATCTACGTAGTATTATGGATAAAGCGAACTAAAGAACAAGAGATGTGTCATTCTGGCACTTGAGGATTGACAGTCAGTTGTGCGATAAGCAGACGGACACCACCACTCAATTTAGAGAACTAGTCCAGAATTACCAACGGGATGAGGCCAAGAATCAGATATAATCAGGATCGCTTTACTCTACAACAGTTCACAACATCTTCAAAACGCAGAGTGCGTAATATCAGCAACGCGAAAATCTTTGTTTACACTACGGGCCTTCTAGTGACCGAGAATGTTATTCATAGAGAAAGAGACAATGATTGGACGAACGCAGTTAGAAACAGGAGGGTATACCTATCCACAGACATTTTTTAGAATAAGAACAGTCTGAGGTCACAAGAATGAAATCTCACTGAGACGGACCAAAAATATGGGAAGCAACCTCGGTGAGATAGACCAACCTACGTAGAACACAGCATCAAAATAAATGTATAGAAATATACATACACACATTTATGAAATCATCCTATAGTTCACGACGAACGAAAAAGCTATGCACGACAACCGAAATAGACATGAACCAGTGGTAAACTGGAGTCACAGTTACCAGTGAGCGCTTCAGAACAGTTTTGTCAAATGATACACGGGTCAGAGAAACGTAAGTGGGTATGCGTACGTGTATGCTTCCAGCAGAAATCGGAGTGGGGTGGATGGGCGACGACGCGCAACAATAATCTAAGCAACAGGAACAACAACGATAGATCACACGCTTCGTTGGCCAACTACAGTAACTGAACTGTATACACGCCAACACACAGCCGCACACACTGTGTAAACTGGCAAGATACTGGAGCAACAAATCCTCTCTCTCACACACATTGTTCGTGTGGACCACCAGTTGGTCCGAGTGAGAGATGAGCTGTCGGTGACGTGAAATTTACGACTACATCGTATTCGCGGATTGCCGCATCGCATCAGCGACAACGACGACGAACACAAGGGCGGATATGAGAAGCAGTACGAACGACAACCAAACAATGCATTTTGAAAAATGCGCGATTAGTTCAAACAGACTAAACGAACGCTCGTCAGCACCCATGCTTGTGAGATAGCAGGTATGAGTCATTTGTGGTGATGAATCGATGCGTGCTACTCAGCCCGTAACTGACAGCTGATTAGGTACACGTTGGTCAGATAATAGAGTTTATGCAAATAAAGCACCGACTTGTTAAACCAAGGTGGTCTTAGATAACGTTGAAAGGGAATCTAGCTGGATACAGTGTAAGCCCGCAAAATCCCTCGTATCAAATCCCTGACCCAAAATTCAACTTCAAACGGAAGCAGAGATTAATTTGAGCACTTAGCGTGCACACAAAAGAGCACCTATTCACATTGTTCAATTCAAAAAGACAGAAGCTATAAGTAAACGCACCCCATGCAAAAATATTGACGTCGTAAAAATGGTCAGGGACGAGCGTAGACAGCTAGCTGGTACCCCTGAAATGTCAATAGATTAGCCCTGGGCAAAAAGAAAACACTTCCCTATTTTATGTCAGGTGACGTGAATTGAATACTGTCGGGCTATCTAAGTCAAACTCGAAGCTGTCATAGCAACCGCAGATCAAATCCAAAACCGTAAGAGTCAGCATCGAAAGTTGAGCTACCCGAGGCCCTCATATGATGGGTATCGGGGACCCAAGTCTGCACGTTCACGCTACCGAATAAACACCATACAAACTCCAGTGAGGCCAAATTAAAGTCAGGAATTAGTCACCTGTCTGTCATTGTAAGTTGATAATCTGAAGTGGATTCTGGTCCTGCCGACCAAAAGAGTGTAAGCAAATTACACACAATTCATATTAATCGCCCCATCATGAGTGATACGCATGGGATTGGTAGGTGCGTGGGTAAGGGCTTTGAATTGTAACACAGAGGCTTTGAGTTTGACTCTCGTTCGGACAATATCTATCTGGTGAGTACAAACAGGACAGAAACCGATTATGGTGGTGTATCAGTTTGAAAATTAACTAGTCGAAAAAGTTGCGTAATTATAAGTCAAATTAGTAATCTTTACGTCACAAGACGGTGCATGGCACGCATTATGTTAGGTGATGTGCGAGCTGGCTACCGTGGGGTTGTTACTCTCTAGACCGGAGCAAGCGGGATCATCGGAGCTGTAACCCATAACAGAGTAATTGGCGGTGAATGTAGTGTAGTACTAACGAACGATCAAACTGTTGAGACAAAAGATGACACATTAAACAAGTAGAATGAAATATGAGATACATCATGTGATACCAACAGAACGGTATCGTTTATAAACTGTAGTCCGGATCTATTTGACAAGTGGAACTGACAGACCTAGCAGAGACCATTAACTGTCAAATTCTACTCTTGTTTGTAGATGTACCGTTGAATAAGTGTCATCAATCAAACATGTAATCAGTAATAAGGAAACTACTACAGTTGACTACAGGACATTCTCGTTGGATCGGGATAAAAATAGACAATCAAATAAGTGACAACGGAGTGAGAGACAGTAACAAAAACGAGTGAAAATCGCTCACTGGTCACGTGCACTATATTCGGAAGAGAAACGTGGATTTAACGAACGAGAAAGAAGGGCAAAAAACACCTACTGATGAGCTACATAGATGGAGTTAACCGGGCACCACCGATATAAGTCACAACCAAGAGAGACAATGTACTAGATCAAACAAACTAACAGAATTACATTGAGTGTTCAAACTAGCGTCCAACTGAGTATATCCTGAATTATTAATAGTAGGATCAATACTTCGAGTTTGTCAATACACTCATACTGATGTTTTCCGCATTCCTTCGTTACACCACAGTTATCGACATCGTCTGGAGAGAACGTAAACTTCCTGTATATATCAAAGCCTGCCGTATACAAAAGCGGCTAGGGCATGACTAAATTATGGAACGGCGCGTAATAAGACAAACAACTGGCCATCATGGTGCACCGTTTTACAGGCTGGGAACACTGTTCTCCAACCGGTATTTCACTTATTCACTCAAAATGATGTGAAGGAGCACATTGGGATGCAATATTGGAAGGCATTACGGATTAACCTCGAACACTTGTCGAATGCTCGGTTTAAATCAGTCACCAAAGCGGTAGCGGTCATCCCTTCGATCTCAAATTAACCTCATATTTCCTCATTCTGTATGTCACTTATCTTTGTTATGATCACTTATTTTTTGCAATCGTCCAAAACGCTCAGAGAAAAAGTTTGCCAACCGGGCTAAAACTGTGCACGTTTGAGGAAGATACTACCATTTATTCTCATAATAAAACATATATAAATCATTCCGCACTGAGACGTCTCTTAATTTGAGTCTACAATATTCACGTGGAACAATTCCACCTTTTTCACCCACAAATCGATAGGGCTGTATACAGTCATTTTTGGCCAAACCGTCAAACTATTACTCTCTATTTCTCTGTTACTATAATACGGTCATTCCCCGTCTATCGTCTTGATCAGTGAAGAGTGTACAGCAGCAACCGATGGCATCATTTAACAGGCCCGGGTTTATTCAGCATTTAGTGGAAGATTAGGCAAAAAATGTAAAGTTCGAAGAAGTTCACAGTATATTTATTGAATTTGTCCGTCAGTTTCATGAAAACTAATGAAATGCCACTTGCACATGATATCGTAAGTATACATGTGGGGTAATCGCCAAAATTAGAACCCCAATTTCTCAGTGTTTTGATCATTCTAACTCAACTATACATGCAAAAAGGGTTTATCCATCACCTACTGTTAAATCGGGAAAAACGGTTCCATTTCACCTGTAGATTTCACACTACTATAGAATGTCTAGTCATTGCAAACTTGTTCTATTACATCAAGAGAAACAGGGCATATGCTTGAAAAAAAGCAGACGACACCCATACACAGCAAAATTATTTGATTTTATATGCAAGACTAGTAGAGAACTTTTAGATGATTCAATGCAGCTTTTTGAAAAGGTGCTAAGCTTAACAGGCTTAAACGCCGGATACATTCACGCTAAGACAATAAGTAATATATACCCCCTGTAAAATGACCAACGCTGCCACACGACGTCGATTTAGTTTCTATCCGAAGTGATAAGGATCCTCCAATACACCAATGAATTGGGTTATAAGACTTTACTGTGAGAACACCCAGTCGCAAAACCGTTCAGCCAGAGCTACCGAATAGTCCACGTGATAGTACCCACGTCCAATGGTCTATCAACTTTGTATAAGCGTTCCAGTCATTTCGCAAAGATGACAACTTAACCTCGTACTATGTGGGTACTTGATCACAGTATTATAGAATATCTTCGACAGCGCACTCAATGAGGTGGTTCCAGGACAATGGATTGAGAGTACTATCGCCGTTGAACGTGATGCAGGGCAACAGAGAAAACAAAGCAATCGTGAAGCAATCCGACAGCATGCAACGAATCGTCGATGATGTAACCTTTACTGACCTGTTCAAGGCAAATTCATACTGACTGTATTTTCAACTCGCTGTCCAGTAAGTCATGTGTAACGCTCAAGAAATGGCGTTCAGTGGGGTGACGTCATGAAGATCGGCTGGGAAACAAACGATCAACACCCACCAAAAGACATCTAGGTAAGTTAAGATCGAGAACCATGTACTTTTCACGTATCGGCTGGACATTGCTACCGATTTAAGTCATGCTGGCAGTGCGCTGGAAAACACACTATCAATTTTCCCATTAAAAAATGGGGAAAAACCGCGGCAAGATTATGGGTTACTCTTTGGTTAGGTGATGTTAGTAGAGAGATGATTAGTAAATTAGGCAAAATCCAACAATGCCTTTCACATAGATAGTGATTTCAGAATGTGCAAACGCCCCAAATGCTTTTTGAGTGATAAACAATAACACATGGTTCCCAACTGTAAAAAAAAGAGATACGGCTGTTTATGCAAGTGTCCGGAACAGAAAATGAGCTTAATGTTGCCTATCGACTATTATTACTGTTGTTAATATCATTGTTAAATCGGCCAGTTAGTTTGGGTAGCACAGAGAGAAAATGAAATTCGTGAGATGAATTTATTTCGTACACTCTTTTCAATCGCAAACGTGTGTCCGTTAAAATTAGATAAACAAATGGTTAACTGAGAACAAAAAAACAATTGCACATGGCTTCCCAAAGCTATCTTGGTTCTGGTTAGGAAAACCAAATCAAATGTAATTCAACTGTTCTCTCTGTGTTAGTCAAATTAACAAAAGGGATAAAGTGTCTCACAACCTAGTGAGTGTTACTCACCTAAACACGTGCATAACAGTAACAGAAGTACGCAATGACTAATGCAACAGACCGTGATTGAACGGAATGGGTGTTCATCATCTAGTGATGGTTGATTGTTCGGATAATACGCAACACTCAATAGCGAACAATCATTCGGTTCCCCCAAGGTTTAATGTGTTAGCCATTAAGTGAGGCAACAGTAAGCACAATTATCTAACCTGTCCGGCGATATTGAGCGTGATCAACATTCGTGTGGCAAAAAAGTTCATCATACGTTGTAGGGAGACCTGCTTTTGTCGAGCTGGCCGATACGAAACGTCTTTGTGGGCTTGCTTTGCTGACAGACTGGATGGGCACACTTCGTCATGTGACAAAGTCCCATATAGCTACTCAAAATGGTATGGTGCAGCCGAAATGGCGTGCAAGACAAACATCCTCACCGAAACAAGACAAACTCTAAATAATGCGATCACCTTCCAATGCAGTAGAACGTCCTAAAAAGCTCAAATCATTGTGAACTCAATCTTCAAAAACAAACTGTGTGGTTGGATTAAAAGAGAATGAATAAAACCATTGTATCGAATCAGTCAGCAAATTCCAACAAAGAAATGTAACTGACGTTGTTCACACTCATTAATGGTAGTTACTTTGTTACAATCAGGGGAGAAAGTAATTAGAACGGGTTCGATGCATGGAGGCACTGTTGGCTAGGACGTTGGAAGGAGAGATCGTTTCGGCTTACACTTTGACGATAAACATTCGCTAACAGTATAGCAGAAGATTTATAGCCTGCTGAATGTGTGAGGTCCAAAGTGGAAGGCGAACAAGAGACTAAGTTTCGAAAGCTGGAACAGCTTATGTTACGATTTAGTTTTTCAGCTTGATAAAGAACTGAAGTTTATCGGTAAGTTAAAACTGTAATTCCCACTAGTGTAATGGTGTATGATGCTGAATATTGGCTGGAACAGACGCAACCTCAGGCTAATCAACAAAGCTAGATATACCCGCCAATAATCAGGTGATATGGTGATCGAATGACGATGCGCATCAGCTGGCGCAATCAAAGAAGACGACCAACAGGGCGTAACCAATTCGAATGCAAGAAACGAATTACAAACCAAGCAACATATTTGGGTCGGAAACCAACATTACGAACACTAGGCGAATGAAACGTCATCCAATGAGATGGAACAAGCTGCCGACCAATGGAGATATAGGCAGAGGAGTAGATTAGTAGATTTGGGTGATAATTATGAATAAAATTCTGTTTCGTACGACAACCGATTTTGACCGAAGCCCAGTCTTGGTTTTTTCTATTTTAGGAATAGCCACAAAGTAGTTATAATATAGTTACCTGTCTGAAGAGTTAAGGTTTTTAGATGATCAGTTTGAGGTTTAAAAGACGTCACTGGATGTAGGAGATTGTCATTATATATATATATATATATATATATATAGACCGGCCATGTTAGGAGCAAATAGAAAAGACGATAAGCAATAAACGACGAATATCACAGTTAGTTCCCAATACAAAAACGTGTGCCACAGAATTCAAGCTAACGTGAGATCAATCGACTCAAAATAAATTTGTATTCAACGCCGAATCCAACTGCGTGGTTTGGGGTATTGCAATATGAATAAAAACCAGTTCGTTGAATCAGTGTAGATTTCCTGGATTGACGAACAGAAGCTAGTTACTTCAGTAATAAAACGAAATTAATCTAGGAAGAAGTGATGAAAGTCCAGACAGAGGAAGTGTGCTTCAGCCAACACGCCAAACAGAGATTTTCCACAATGATCACATTTTTAGCCCCCAGAGTAAGTGTGCTGACCACAGCAACTGGTAATCACGATACCTATTTTCATCTTCAGACTCTTCGTTTCATACAAATTGTCAACGAACCACAACGTTCTATTAAAATAATGCCCAGTAAATACTTCAAAAGTAGTGATAACGTGACTACCCTTCTGAGGGACTCAGAGTTTCAACCAGCTGGCTTGCAGTCCTGATGTCAATCCCACGGAGCTTATTAGCCCGTCAAGTATACAAAGCAGGCAGCTGAAATACTGAACTGACGGTTGATTTGGAGTTAACACAGTGGAGACTGAGGTCTAAGTTATCACGATCGCTTTTTTTGAGGTGCCCAACAGATGTGTCACGGAGCCGGAGCGAAATGACCAAAACTTGTCCTACAAATCCTTCTCACAATTAAAGCACGGAGGGTGACTGTACAAGGTTGTACTAGCCGCTTCCTCATAGCCTGTGTACTCTATGATTACAGTGGGGAATATTAAAATTAAAGGCGGTCTGTTACCTTCAACTGTTAGTAAAATGATTTTTATTAAATGGATTACAAGGAAGATGTCGGTAGAAGATGAGATGATTGTATAGCTTGGTCGCGCAGCGACAACGTAGCGACGACGAACCACACGATGTTTGTTTGATTTACGAGCTTGCTCACCGGCTACTGCGCATCGGGTGAATACGGCTAGTCAACCAAAATGACGAAAACAAGCCCGCTGATGCGCACCGAACAGCCAAACACTCGAAAAGAACGCAATCTAAAAACAAGCCATCCGTTGACCATGTATAACACAATGTCTGGTATGCATACGCGTCGCACGCACAACATAAAAAACGGGGGCTTAAAGCATGGTTAAACCCAAAAGAAAGTGCTTGAAGAAGGCGCTATAGAAGCTACGAAGAACGTTGATATTAATCAAGGTAATGATCGCATATACATAATCATTCTTAGCTGGGTTGACTAAGCGAGTTTAGTCATCTTCATTCGAACGGCTATACGGCGTAACTGTCGACAGTTGTTGCCGGACATCACCGAAGGATGATTAGGCGAAAACACACCAGCGATCCGCAGACACGTACAGTACTATGGCATGAGGGTTAGGTTGAATGCGAAGCATGAGGTGCGAAATGTGGTTGAAGCAGCAGGCGGTCAATTAGTGCTTCAAACCTAGCAACTGTCAAACCGATATGAGAGCTAACGACTCGCTGCGAGATCGCGTTTAACAAGCACGGAAAATCGGTCAGCATTACCGCTGGAGCATAAACAAACTGTGCAGGCCAGAACAAGAAACAACTGGAAGTAATTCTGGCTGTGAAGACAATCGTCATTTGTTCAACATGTTGGAACGACCGTGTTTGAGCATAAACTAATAGGTTGTTGTCAATAAGGACACAAAATGACTGGTGTAACAGGAGAGTGCGGACAAACAACAAGTGTTGTACTCGTCGTTCTTGGCATGATTAAAGCGTATGTAACATCATGCACGGTTTAATGAGATGATCGGTAGATAAGGTATTTCAAAATGGTCAGACAATTACGTGGCTGCTTCTAGCGGAGAACTGAGTGAAGTTGGGAAACGACACTTTCTAATCGGGCGGCGGCAAGACGGTTGAAAACGAACTTCGACAAGATAGCCGGACACAACCAATATCAAACGCGATTATATGATTGGTGAGTTGACTAGTCTGTGTCACAAACGATTGTCATCACTGGTGTCAGATTCTTTGGTCGTTCAATCCGCAGTACCTACAGACTGCACTCAGAGCGCCGAGGTCGAAGTCAACTAGATGTCCGCATCACAATAACTTCACGCCCATCCAAACATCCAGCGTTTCCAGCGGACACACACGCCGAGGTCGACCTCATCCAAGTCGATGTACTGTTCGTAATCAGTCGATCCAAAACATCCAAAGGGGAGGTTGCTAACGCTAATTTGTTCATGTCATTTTAGTGAAGATAGACACAGTCTGATTCGGAATTTATTCAGACTAATTCTATCCGATGGGCTCAAACGAAAACTAGGTCGGTCATTAAGTGTGAAACATGAAATGCGATGTCTACGTTTCGTTTAGTCTCACTGTCCGCGTGTAATCATCTGACAAAGAACAAGGGTGTGAATGGGATAATAATTAAGCGTGGCGTGTATGGTCGAAAGAGCCCAGTCTAACCACTCGTCAGTGCGGGGTTAACGGCATCCTCGGCTCATTTGTTTTCAATCAACGTCGAGGCAGCATGTTACAACGGGCTGTGACACAGGATGGGCAGCACGTCCACTGTTCTTCGTTTATTCTGTGCCATACAAGTTCAGCTTGGTTCGAACCCTATCTTGTGTCAACATTGATAAGAAAATCTCTGAAAACATTCTAATGACCAATGGCAATTCGGAAAAGTTCAGAAAAACACTTTGCAAACAAAAGATTACCGAGTGAAACGAACCCACAAAGCAAATTTGCCTTAAACCGTTTCTCAATAAGAATCACGTTGCTGACCAGTCAAATTGAAGATTACAAGCTATAAATCGCATTTACCATTCGTTGAATGGCGAAGAATGTTCTTCACTAGCAAGATTGTCCTCTACGTTTCAATCTTGATTCACTGGGACATTCTGACTCTCAAATACTCATTCATCTGCAGTCCCGATGAAGTGTATGTTAGCAAACCTAGCTTCTTCAATTTTCAAACAAATCATGGATAAAGGGCATTCGGTCGATTCAGTCACCTCTTGTATCGAAACTCAGAGTTGATGATTTTCGTGGAAGGAATGTTGACCAAGAAGTGTCGAGCAGTATAAAAAGTGTTGATCCAACGAGTGCCGTTATCATAAGACTGGCTCAATCACAAAAGTCACGTCTTGCTGCTGCATTTGTTGCCAAATACAGGATTTCTGAATTCTAGTTTTGACCAGTTGACGAACTGGACCAACAGAACCCCAATTCCCGTACAGAGATTGCGATCGACAGAGAATGCACAAAAAGTAAACTGCGGTGGAATCTAACGTCGACTGTACTTTCTTTTTTAACCTAAACGCAACATTCAAGCAACTCCATTTAATTCTTTCTCTCCCACCTAGCTGTTCATATTCCTCGGGCTATCGATACGAATGGTAATGGCTAAATGACCTTAGCATTTCCGAAGGGCTAAGAACCAAAGGTGATCGACTGATGATCAGAACTATTAAACGTTCATGCTTACCATAGGCTTGGTTAACGCAGACAGTGAATGCGACTCAGAAAACCCCGTTGTGCAAAATGAAAGTAACTGTTAAGCCAAATCAACCTAGAAACCATCGGTTACGGAGTTCCGATCTCACACGAGCACATCCTCAATAAAGGCGGATAAAAGGATTCATAGATCTCATTCCCACACATTTCGATCGACTCCCCTGTCCAACCAGGAAATCTCCGGGCGAATTTGCCTTATCCGATAGGACTTTCCTTATGTTTGGACAGGTTTGCAAAACTAGGTCATCTGCTGTCGTGATCTACTGGATCACATGAGTCTGGAATTCGAACCCAGACACCTGAAGACACCAATATCATTTACAAACCGCTGTTCTTTTTGGTTTTAACAACCTCATGACTAGCAACGTTTTAATCTACAGTTTGTAGACTGAGATGTGGGCATACTTGAAGCACATCCGGTCAGTGGCACCGAGGCAGCTGAGGAAATTATTGATTTGAACAAACACCCCGGAAAAGGACAAATGATCGATAACGAGGTTAGAAAAAGACTGCTCAATGAGCAGGAGAAACGGAGGATGTGACTATTTTTTGACATCCCGAAGTGTGTGAAAATGAGATAATGACACTGCTGTTCACTTGCATTGAAAATATTCCTGAGGGAATGAGAGAGATTACAACCTTACAACTGATGAGTTTTGAATGGACGAAGTTTAAAAGTCACCTTCATTTCCAGAGAAAACAAACAGAATGACAAAGGTTCGCATGAATCACTTTATGGACAAGTGAATATTCAGTCGATGGGTATAGCGGTCATACTAGACATTAAACAGCAAACAGGGTGGTAAAAGTTACAAAGAAAATCTCTAGAATTAACAGCCGGCTAACTGCTCTTTCAACTGTGTGGATAATTTGTAGTCTTCTGGAAATAACGTGTGAGACAAAGAAAAACAGAAGCTCGATGGGCAGAAGAGATTCAGCTGACTGTCCGGCACCACTTTAGAGTACACGGTTGCTAAAAAGGTCGAGGAGACCATAGGACTAATCAGAGGGATGATTGCTGGTAAGTTTAAGATACACCATCATCATTGTCATGATAATCGGCAGTAATACATCAGTGGTTATCACCGATGCTTCACTGTCAGACACTCATAAAAAAGTAGGCCCTAGCGAAGGGGATAAAACAGGGGGGAAGGGAATCTAACCACTAAAAATAACTAGAACTATACTCAAACACTGTTATATCGCGGAACGACCGATCGAACACAATTGAGCTGGAACGATCCCTACGACGCAATAATACTGTACGCAATAATACTGTACGCGCTGTTGTAATCACAAAGAGCCGATATCCAAGCAAACCATGAAGGAAAAACACTGGTCTCCAGAATGAGAGCTTTTAGTGCCTCGCTCTGAAAACAAATTACAAGCGCAGCTCTTACGTATATATAGTTCGTCAAGCAACCTTCTGAATAATGTTCAATGAAGCGCATGAAAAGCGTCATAGGTCATAAAACAGCGAATTAGCGTCCAGTATGTAAATCAGCGCGAGAAATAGAAATGATGGTGCGATAGTGGCGCGAAAAAGAGAAATTCGAATTTACAAAAGTAATAAATGTTCATTACCGGTCAATTGGATAGTTTTTGGGATATTTAACATCCCCGACCAACATTCAACACCACGATACTCATAATCTTTAGGCAAAAAATTGAGCTATAAGTGAAATTAAGGCATCATCAATAAGACAGTTTCCTTAGTTTCCACTGCCTGCGTCATTAATCGCATTTAGTTCATATACGAACCGGCCACAACATTCACGCCACTGAGTCCGAATAGCCGCATCTCATCTAACGTTCCTAGACACCGACTCAGTGAGTTATGAGATTCCCAGCCAGAGAGACGAACCCCGCTTACAGTGGACAACCACTTGATGAACGACTTCATTTGTCTACACCAAGTAATCATCTGTCCAACTCGCTATCACAATGGATTCAGACAGAGTTACAGACTGGACAGATCTTATTAACGTAGGAGTGCTGTTTACGTTACAAGCGAGTCATCTGGTGTTGCAGGTTCGGTGTGTGTGACCCCACAGATAACAATCTGGACTGAGTGTAAGAATACGTCTCAGAGTGGACTAATCAGGGGACGATTAAGCACCTTCGACAAGACCAAACATATGCTGAGAGTAAAAGGGACTATCAGAAAATAAAAATCCGGGATAGTTAAGTTGCAGAAACCAACAGGACCGTTGATCTAGTCGATACAGGGGTAAAATGAACAAAAATATTTATCTTTATAAAAAAAATAAAGACCACAAGGTAGCAAAATGGGTTCAACAGAAGCTGACGGTCCACAGACCAGTTCATCACTTAGAATTCTGCCTCGTGAAATTGACGCTTGATTGATGCCGTCAAAATCGTGAGGCATAAAATCATAGACGTATGCTGGTATAGATAAATCAGCATACACTGTACGATGGTTCACAAATAAAGTAAGGAGAAAGAATGGCAGCTGTCCGAAGTAGCGAATGGTTTGTGACCGGCCGGTGTGCGATATTAAAGACGCCGATGAGAATATCTGAACATCATTCAATACCTGCCCGCATATAGACGTTTGATGGATTGAACCACTAACCAATGATCTTCGACTCTTAAACGATAGAGAATACCGTGGATGTTACGGTTCCCTCAGAGTGTAAGTGGAATCAATGGGAGATTATGAACACATTCACCCCTCCATCACATGGGTGCGGAGGCACAAGGAAAGAAGAGGGTTTCGATCACAATTTCGTCCTCTGAGATCTTGGATGCAACCCACACCAGTCAGCTGACCTGATCATTCAACAGAAAGCTCGGGTAGCCCCGCGTTGTTAGAATCAATATCTTATGGAGTTTACACGAAAAGCCGTCACTTCTCCCACTGCTATCCTTCAAACTACAGATCGATGGAGATACCATCTGACCTCTATCCTGCAAACTTATAAGTAGATACACGATGTGCTGGCCAAATTTTTTCGTCCAAAGTGGCCCAGAATTTCCGCCTGATATTTGGTAATAGTCACATGGGGAACATCGGACAGTTGGGCACACTCCTACGAACCCACCTGTTGGTTTTTCGAAGACAATATAGTGAGTAAAGGGATCACGTTCATTTGCTACAAACAACGACATGAATCTCTTAGAATCTGTATATAAAATGCTATACCAACTGCATAATATGCAAGCACTGAAGTACACTGTACGAACGGGTATGGCGAACTTTTGTGCTCCCTATTTGCGTATTGCATATTGTTGATACACAGTCTCTGTTGTCCCCATCACGGAAAAGGGAATTCCCTTCCGTTGTTCGGCCCCTTCATCCACTCCCCTCTCTAAGGAGGGACTACTGTGTGTCAGATATTGGTACTGGTGGCAGATGCTGTCATGTTTCGATGTCCCATCGACACCTTACGCGTCTGTCAGTCACGTGCCTCAAGCGTACGGTTCCCACTTGTCCGACTTGATGGGAGACATATCCAAAGCAGGCGGATTTTTAAATGTTTCGCAGTAAGACAGCCGCAAAGAAAAGGATCGCAGACAACTACAATTCCCCTCCATACCATCGATGAGTCGACAGCAACGCGTTGGCATTAAACGAAGGAGCCGAGAGGACCAACGATGTAGTATGGGGGAGTATAACGTCATGGAGACGTTGTAAAACACCCACTAATTCACAAAACAGTGACCCAGAGCCGTGACTAATCAAGTTGACGGTTTACGGCAGCTCACAGTTGTGGAACGACTCAGGAAAAGGGCTGAGTAATGGATTTCGATTCGTGCTAAAAAACAGTGGTTGAACAGGCATCAGAAAAACTGCGATGTAAAAACGCAGCTCACACGGAGAAGGTTGATTAGCTAACAAAAGAACAGCGAATTCGCAGGTTTGTGCTTTCACCAATGTAATCCAGTCAAGCCAACTCATTCCGTTACTCGCTTGAAAGACGAAAATTCCACGTTATCAGAAAAACGACCTCAAAAAAGTCAATTGATTGCTTCCTTGATAAGAACAACAATGTTCCTTTACATAAAATGTGATGAAACAAAGAAAAATTCGAATCAAATTCGAATCAGAAGAAGACTTTGGAAGCGGTATCAGTTGGATCACAGAAGAAAACGGGTATACGCCAGGATAATGGACACACCTGCGTATGAAAATGGAGAAATAAGGTGGGCCGAAAAAAAAACTCTCGGCATAATGAACCGGTAAAACTGTTCACGTTTCCCCAAGAGCCATTCAAAAGACATGTCCGTAAAATTTGGAAACACTGATTCTTATCGACAAACTTGAAAATGCTGAAAACTGAGTGGGAGGCATCATGTGCCAGGATAATTCAATAAGCAAATGATATACAATATATAATGGGAAGCAAGCAGGTTGTAAGGGGAATTTTGACTCAGTTATTTGTGAGACAATTAACCGGTTGACAAAAGCGGAGATAGCATAATGTAATCAAAGTATATACAATGATAGATAGGATGAGAATAACGCCCGTCTGCCAGAAATACCTGCTAACCAAAGACCACATACGTCAACTGAACGAACTGCGTACAAACACAGAACCGAGTGTTTTTGTCGTCAAATAAGCGACCTGGATTAGTGTTACTGAATCGCATAGATTGAGATTGAAAATGCAGCTCATCCTTCCAGTTAACTCAAAATTCATTGTTGACGAGAATTAAACTAGTACGATGCAAAAAATTGGGCTTCAGACCGCCCAATTATCAAGAAGGGCTGATCGATCTAAATATTTTCAAAAAGCTATCAGTCACAGGTGGTTGGGTACGCTAATGTATACACTTAATAAAACACACTAACTTAGTGTTAGAGGTTTATGGTTATATGCACCATCAACCTATCTAATGGCCAGTCGATCTAACTGAACCTGCAAGGTCCAAACTGACTGCGTACGGCCTGGAGGGCATTATCGAATTTGTGGAGTTGCTATCGAACACAAACATGAAAAATAACACAAATGACTTCTCTCGTTTTTGAGTTACTCAAATACGTTCTACCTGATGAAGTTACAAACGCTGTTTGCAAGCACACTACCGACATTAGTCTGATAGTTGATGCTCCTAGTCAGATCAGTGAAAATAGGTAAATTCGAAGTCAAAGTTCTGCTCAACGGCACACTTTGTCGACAAGAAAACAGTCCATCAAAGTCACTGTGATCGGATGTACCAATGAGTCATTTGAAACATGCAAAACATGCTAGTTTACAGACGATATGCAGATGCTACTCCCTGCTGCATTGGATGAACAAAAGCGAGTAACAGAGTTCCACCAAATGTTAAATAGTTTGCACACTGAATTGACGTTTATCGTCAACTGTGAACAAAATGAGGGCTCTTCAGTGCTACAAGTCTGTCGCTGAACAAAAGCGAGGATGGTTAACTATCTAGACACGGTCGCCTACATATCTGCGCATTAAGAGATTTGTCACAAATGAGCATAAACGTGAATCAATCAGATCTCAGTTGACGGAATTCGGTGTATTCTGAAACAATGAACAAAAAAATTCTCGTAGAAAAGGAATATCCAAAAAAGTTGGTTCAAAAGTAGTCCACCCCCTCAATCTACATGGGTTACCCCATGAACATTTCTCGTTGGTCTGTCTATTTTTACTTTGAAGGTTACAACATTTCAACCCCAATCAAACGACGTTTAGATATGGCAAACAAACGTACACACAATGCCTCCAAATTGACCTCCATGATAGAAACGATACCAAGAAGGGAGACCATCAATTCCAATATGGTTCACGGAATTGACTGTGCTTGAAGAAGCAAATATACTGTTAAAGTTGTAAAGCACTTTGGCACACGCATCATCGAACATCTAACAAATGGTTGTGTAGCTAGTGCCATAACAAAATACTCAGAGGAACCAGATACCCCAAACAGCAAGCTGTTCAGACCCGAACTGAAATGTGTACCTCCATACAGCAGAAGCTGTGTTAGTATACTGACTGGATTCACACCTGTGTACAGTAAAAACAACGGGTAACCAATCGTGTTTGGTATGGATCCGACCGCTGCTTCATTCGCATACCCAATTCTAAGCCCGCTTTTAAACAGATTTATTGCTCGTAAGATGTAACACCTGTTATTCCTTCTCCATGTTCCTTCTACATTCATTTTGTTCCAGCATTTTAATCAGTGTTATTCGGTGAACAGTTGTTGAATCCCGTTGCATTTGTACACATTTTCTAATCACACCGTAACTATCGTTCCTTTCTGAACTGATAAAACAATAATAACGCTCTTCTGATTTGTAGCAAGCAGAACGTGTTACAACACTTTCCTGTTCCCTATCACCACAACACTTCTGCGTTCCTCATCCGACTGACTGTCTCGGACACGATCGGGACATATTTGTTCTATTGCTTACTATCCACTACATAGTGTGTGCGTTGACTTAGCAAAAGTAATTGAGATCAAGCAATTGAAATGTCATTGCGCGATACATTTTACGCACTGAAGTTGATCTTCTCAATTATACCGATAGATGAGTTAAACAGAACGTCACTCACATATGATAGAAGCTCTCCTATTCAGACGAACTATACAGTCAGCCTCTTTCGAAAAGAAGCACTGGAATTGAGTTTCGCTCCCATTAGTGCTCTTCAGTAGTGCACACCTTTGCCACAGTCGAGACTTGAACTTCCGCCAGGCATGCGTGAGGCAACCGCGTTGACCCCTATGCCATCGAACTCATGTTAGTGAATGCTCAATCGGTTTCACTTGTGAGTGTTCATAAGGTTACGAAATCGTCTCGATAGCACACAGTTGGTGTCCATTAAATCTAATCGATAACCGGAAATTATGACTTCTCAATCATACACAAATCCCCGAGATCATCAAACCTGTAGAATAATTTCATAGATTAGTGATGAGTAGCCGAGGATGTGACTGAAGTAACTGAAAAATCACCGGTAATCAACCATAGCTTTCGTATGTGAACAGACTCTTGTGAAAAGAAGCGCTAGACTTGAGTTCCACATTTTTCGGAGCTCATTTCGGTCATTACTGGAGAACTGTAATTATAAGTAAAGTCTAATGCATCGTTTCGAAAAGGGTTGAATGAAACTTCTATGCGTAGATAGACGATGTAAACAGATGCGTGACGTTCACTTTGAATTAAACAACTCTCTGACATCTAATCGGTAATGTAGTGGATGAATTTGACATACACCGAGATAAAGTTACATGAGGAATATTCCACACAGGTCTGCTTGCCAATTCAGCGTTAAAGTAAGAATGTCGATAGAAAAGTCATAGACCTCCACAGTAATGTCCGTACTCGTGCAATAATTCCAAGAGCAACAAACGTGAGGTACAGGCGTGCACAAAAGCTTTACAACTAACATCTAAAGAGTTAGCAGTAATCTCAAACGTTTGAAATGCAACATCAGAGTGCAATCTTAAATGACTCATGATGAATGAGTGTGAACAATTATGTGTAAACCCCCCACTACAAGCAATCATGACCGGCTAAACAGCAGCTTCGATCCGCAACGTGGAGGGTTGCCAGATCAATCGCTCACTTAGACTACTGCAACATGATGAGTCGAAAAATATAGAACAAAACGAGTCAGGGAGTTTCAGTTTGACGATAAGTGTCACGAAACAATATAATCAAAATTTCCATCTCTGGTGACTCTAGTCAGTGCAAACAGTCAATTTGAGGTGGATCGTGCACACCTAAACTAATAAGATATGAACCTGGTGAATAAAGAACGTGGTCAGAGTATTTCAAATCAAAGGTAGAAAACCTCCACCAATAGGAGTAGGATAGTTAAACTTGTGTGATATGAGAGCTAAGTTAAAGTAGAATTATCGAGCCGACGATATGCAGGCAATGAAAAACGGATGTCTTAACATTTATCACAGGTAAGAAATATGTGTCCAGATGAATAACATCACACTGCATAAAGCGATGCGTAAACTGCAACTTGATAAGTGAGTGATTTGGTACGTATCCCAAGGCAAGAGTGCTAACAACAACAACAACAACAACAACAAATCACCCGCGATCATGAAATGAACGTGAATAAATTCATTTGACATAAATAAAAGTCTGGCAAAGTCATATTCTAACTGAAGGGTATAGCAGCTCTCCGGTTGCTACAAGTAACTTGCGTAGTGTGTACCCCCAACTGTTTCAAGTGATTAAGTGTTTGCGAAGTAAAAATCGAAACTTCAGTCAAAATGGTAGTGCACCGAAACTAAAAAGATTGGAAACAGTTCGTGTAAAATTAATTTCCTTGCACAATGCAATTTTCGCTTCGGTAATCAGAAAAACTTACGAACACAACTGTTTGAAATGCACCGGGAGGCTAGAGGGACTAAAGATCTTAGCTACACGCAAGTAAACGTTCACAGGATCCCCCGATAAGCACAGTATGCAATCGGAACCGTAAGAACAAGTGGCATGTGTATGCGCACATACGCAAGAAAGCTGCTTAAAAAGTCCTGTTACATGTCACTTTGTCCCCATAAGTCCCCTTTTCTGTCATAACGTGTGTGTAAGTTGTCATGCTCGCAAAGGTAATCAATCACATTCAATCAACTGCTACAAAATCGCACATACAGTGCAAAAAAAACTGAACGTACAAAGTCAGTAGCAATTTGTAAACGTGGTCAAAAAGTACGAATCGAGTAATTGTCAGTCAAAATGCCGATTTAGGTCTGGAAACGTGGAACAGGTTACTAGGTGGGGCGTGAAAAATTGACAAAGCGAGAAACTATTTCGTCATAAGAATTCTCCGAAAGTGGGCCAGTTTTTATGTTTGAACGACCAGAGCTAGGATTTTGGATATTTACTGACAACCCCTGAACACTAATCAAGATAGCTTATTGCATCTGCGATTCCAAATAATCAGCAGTCACCATAACTAGGGCTGTACAAGCACTAGTTGAATTAAGCCAAAACAAGTGGACTCAAAAGTTAACCTGGACGATGATCAAAATATTCAACGAGCAAAATCCGCTGTGCTGAAAAGTAAGAGGACAGCAAAATGCCGGCATGAAGGGAATTTATCGATGTGTTAACCATGCTGACCTCAATACTGAATTTGGAGTTGGCTATTTTCGGAGACAACTTGTATGGCGGTTACGAAGGACAAAATCACACACAGTCAGCAGTCCTGTTGATGACAAACGTAAACTACGTCGTCCCCTCGGAGGCTCAATCAGTTACAAAGCCAGTCTCCAACCTTACCGACTGGATTCAATATACGGATGCGTGAACGGGCACTAAACTGCTGAAGACGAAGATACCTCGTGGTTAACACAAATGTACGTATATGTGTACATACATACAAACAAATAAACTAGGAGAACCTCACACAAGCAGCTGTTTATTTAGAGCGATTAGCAGGTTTGAGTAGTCAACTGCTGATGATGTGCAGGGTAAACATCTAACATGTGTGTGTGCGCAGTCAAATCTGAGCAAATAGTCGCAGACAACAAACAAAAGTGAAAAGAGAAAATTCGAGTAACAAGTCAAGAGAAGCCGTAAGAGAACAAAACGCTGTATCAGTCGACTGAGCACATATCAGTCGACTGGTCTGACTGAACAACTGTGGTAGGTCTTTTCGGAAAGAGAGAAAGAGTACTACAAACGGACCCGGTAAAGTTAATGTGTGTCAGAGGTGCGTGCGGAAAACAGCGCATATGGACGGCCGGTCAATCAGTTGTTCGGTCCACAGCAAATGCTTACTGGCTATTGTAGTGACTGTGACGCTCGAGAATGCACACAACCTGTCGATGTTACCATGATGCACACGTAAGCTGGTACGCTGGTGAGATATCAGTCTGGTACACGTGCCTGGGACGTGCACACGGAATGCTTGCCAAGGCAATCTTAATTGGCCCAGGTAAAAAGAAACAAAGAAGGGGCAAGATGGGTACGAGACTATAAAACAGGAACAGCCAACACACAGTCTGGTCGGACAACTGTTGTGTATCCGGCCCAGAGACCGACTCGCAAAGAGTTGTACAGGGGTGATGATGCATGTAATTATACCATGACGGGGATCATTAATTCTCCGAACTGGTGTACAAGGGGATGGGGTGAATGTGAACCAAGGTGGGGCAGTGTAACGTTCACAAGTAACTTGGCCGTGTGGTAACCGAAACGTACACACAGATAGCTAGTGGTTGAAGACAAATAATCGGATGTGTGCGTTTGAGTGCACTGTTGTACTGTGATTTTGTTTGACCGTCCCCGATTTTGAAACCAGAGGAAACAAGCGATTGATTACGACGGGACAGACGAAAACACAAATCTCCCATTTAGAAAGTAGACGGGAAGCGCAAGTACACCAACTACCACGAGAGTATTTGGGCTGGTGTTACAAACACCGACACTCAATAGGAGCAAACGACTTTGTCAGACCATTGGGACAAATAGGAATTGTCATCAGTATGCTGTCAGCTTGAGTTCCTCAAGATAATTCTTCGTTCAATTGTTGACTTACTGTTTTCATCTCTTCCTCTTCGATAATGCCAGTCACCCGACGATCCACTTTTGTTGAGTGCAAAGATTTTGACCGGCTAGTCGTAGATACCGGATGAGAACCTCGAGACGATCAACTAGTCTAAAAAAAATCAATCATGAAGGCGGCAAGGCCTTCATCGCTGCGATGGTGGCTGACTGTGATTGTAGAAACTGGTGCAGATCTCTGGACATAGATTTCGAAGTAGATGCAGAGACTGAGAGAGAGAGACGCGCACACCCAGCCAGCTTAATTAGATCGATCAAAGGCCGGACACGTCAAACTAGCCACTGACCGAAAATGTGGGTTACAGAACAAACTGTCTAAATTCACGTCCGATATTATGCATTGATAAAAACATCAAAGAGAGAGTATATGGGTAACAGAGGGCAACTATAGTGGAAACCAGAGTTTCGATTTACGCCCATAATGCTGTGAACTAATACGGCACCGACTATCCGACTAATATGTACAGGCAAAATGTTGCAACTAAATACCAACCAACCGGGTGTTTACAAGTGACACTAGTGACCTTGTTCACCAACGCATCATAAGTGATGGTTCTTGAGCGGATAGAATTATAACACAAAGCTCCTAAGTTCCAGTAAGTGCAGCTGTCACTACTGGACAAGTTCGGGCAAGCGTAAAACCCGTCACGATGTGTTCGTTTCGGACTAGGCATTGCATATGATGGACAGCATTTCTGACTCTGCCATGGTGGCCGTAATTTACGTGGACTGTTCACACGATAGACCGTTTCAATGTAGCCAATCAGGTATACAAACGATACAAAAATTCGACCGCTTTTTCAAGACTGGGTATCGACGAACACAGAGTGCCCGGTGTAGCGTGGTAGCTTCTGGAGTTTGAAAAGAGTGTGAACACTTCAATCCCAGGTTCTAGTGTGCGTAAGTCTAGCTTGACTACTGAGAACATAGATAACGAAAACGGACTGCAAGTCAGCTAAGAAGATTAATGAAAAAATACTATGTGCAGTGAAAACAATGGATTCCATCAACGTTGAAGATATTGTTGTGCTTACCACACATTAGATTGAGGTTGGTTGGCGACTTATACCGCGCAGTCTTGGTCAGTAGATTTATTCGGAAATACTGTTTAGTTTCTGGTGTACAAAGTCAGTTTAATAGAAAGAGCTAATCGTTTCACCCAACAAGAGTAGAGTGTCGCAACGTTGGCCGTTAAACACCTGAGTATGGCACTTCTCAAACTTCTCGTACCTACCCTTCCATAGCTACTTTGCAGGAGAAAGACTGGACAAATCAGACATAGCGGGAGGAAACATTTAACACTTCGACAGAGATGAAACTGAACGTGAGCATTAAAAAAAGAATCTACTGCATCGGCAATTGGTTTTTCCCACGTTGTACTCAGGCAGCAAAAGAACTCGTGTTTGAGAAAGTGTTCATGAATTCATAGACAGACCAATAGGGGGAGTTTTAAGATAAATAACAAAAACCGTCATTCCATGTGGAACGTAAAGTGAACATCAAACTGTTCACAGTAAAGTGTGCAGGGAAACGAACGCAGTTCGTAAAAGTCCGACCAACAAAACGGTCGCCTTCTGTAAACAAAAAGGCCGGACACTGCAGACGCCGACTAACCTATTTATGATTGGGTAATATTGGCCATGCAACCATCACTTGCAAACATGATCCATTTTCCCACTGTCAACCTTCAGGGGCCAAGTATTAGTACCATCGAAGACGATCTGTAACCGTTTACTTCCTAAGTGAACCCATTCGTTCTGTGATTTACTTCTCAGCTGCACACGGATTCTTTGTAACAACCAGAACTTTCACTCCACCTGTGTTAGCCTTTAGGCAGTTCATAAAAAAATGTAATATCAAGACTGTCAAGTCACGTGCTCAGTTCAGCTGGCCACCGGGCGATATACTTCAAGCAGTTTCGTAAGATTAGGGGACCTATTTTACAGCCGGGCAAATCTGAATTTCGGGGGCCGACCAGGGTTAACCAACAAGTTTCGGTATCCCGTCAAAAGAAATACACAAAATCCCAGTGTCATCCTTTGCCAATCCTGTCAATGCACTAATGCATAGAAAAGGAGACTGTGGTGCTGTTGAAAAGAACGTTTCTGCCTATATCAGGTCGGAGTAAATGTAGAATTTTGTAACCGTTCATACCCTTCAGAAGTTTGAATAAAGCCGCTAGAACACGAAAACTGGTAGATGTGAGCATTTCGTATTGACTCTTCAGTACCAAATGTACAATAACATGAAACGGCTTTTTCACATCGAACAGTTAGAAGGGGGTGGGATGAACAGTCGATCGGTGGATTAGGAAAAATGAGTAAATCCAGGGTAGGGTCAAGCTCACGAACAAGTGTTTTTGAATACAAAGGGCCGGCTTACGTCGACTGATTAGGACAGCCTCAGCAAATCGTAACAATCTCAGACTACGATGACGTAATAAGGCTTTGAATGCACAAGCCGGGCCGGTAGCGTGACCAGTGATCAGGATGTCTATTGCGACTGTGGGCACTGGTTGCCTGCGTGTTTCAACGATATTGCCGTTCTCCGGCGATACGGAGTTTTGCACCGATTTAGGCAAATGTTCCTTCAATCAGGAAATCAAATACAACAGTTGGTCTTTTTCGGTTAGCACGTCGAACTTGATGGGACGGTGCTGAACGATACTGTTGGAATAGCAACTAGCTAAATGAGCAACATACAACAAAGGTCGCGTATTCGATCGGTACTGGGCAAAAACCACCACCATTGATAAATTTTCAAGTTGACCATCACACATTTGATCGCAGCCTCCGCATTCAAATAGACTTTCCAGCCAGCCTCTTTCGAAAAGAAGCACTAGACACCAGTTTCGCTCTCATCAGAGCACATCAGTAATGCAGATCATTGCCACGGCCGGCACTTGAACTCCGGCCACGCGTTCATGAGGCAACCATGGTGGCCAATGCGCCATTCACCTCACATTAGGCACGACCGAATCATGAACTCTGAACGCTCAACCACTCTCGCTTGTGAACAATGATCAGGGTGCCCGATCGTCTCGAGAGGAGACATAGTAACTGGCCTGTTAACTCCAATCGATGACTCCGCGATTAGGACTTCCGAGACAGGTCGAAATCACTGATCTCATTAAACATGCAAGGCGACATTTATATCTAAATGCAAAGGCTGCCATCAAATGTGAGTGATGTTCAACTTGAAAATAAACCAAATCCCCGACTGCTCATCAGTAGTCGATAAGATTTGTCCAGTCATTCTGGATGAGTGGATATTCAGCCAGTGCGCTGTAAAAGTGAATTTTGTTGAGAATGAGAGCACTGTCGTTTGCATGTTAGATGTGCGCCAACTAATCGGTGCAAAATGCCACTACACATCCGTTTGCCCCGTAGTGTACATATTTTCATATTCATTCAATTTATTGAATTCGGTTAAAACAGTGCTCAACTTTTACCGTAAGGAAGTTTGCTTTTGGTGTTTATAACATGCAAGGGGTTTGGACACCAAAACGATGAACTCATGAAAAACCGAAACACTATGTTAGCCATCGATTGACTAGGGGAAAGCCAAGATATTGTCCACTACAATTTGAAATTCATCGTCAATGTTAACAACAGCAGTACATCACGGGTTGGCATCGATACGGATCTGTCATACGAACATGAAACGAAAAAAGAACACCAACCTGCACCTTGAAAGCAAACAACCGAGAGTGAAACTATTCACAAGGCAGAATCCTCGCAATTTTCACTGTCCAGCGTTAAGTAAATCATATACAAGCATCATTCAAGCATCTACAACAGACCGTTCATTTAAACTGATTAATTAACGTATCCAGCCCGACGCTGGGTGAGTCACCAGGCCACTAGCCTGAGAAACGAACACGAATTGCAGTGCCCAAATTATTAAGGGCTCGCCGCTCCGTCGCGTCGTTCTGCTAAACAATCAAAGCTTAAGATCTTGATTGCGAACACGGGAAGGTGCTGCATGCCTATCCGACATACGCTATAGACTCATCCGCCAATCACATCGATTGATATTCTGTTCTGACCGGTCGATTCCCGTTTGATCTCGGGACGCGTGTACTCCGACCGGTGTGGTCGCATTTATGACGTACGTCTAATAGATATCCTCGGGTGTGTTCAATGCTTCTTCCCGAAATAACATGCTGCAGTCACGGATAATTATGACCTCTTTTGAGCAGCCTCGTCTGAATTCTGGATAGAATTAAATAAATAACTATTGTGGACCTATGGATGTAATCGAAGATCTCGCCCATGAAGTAAACTTATTTGCCTCCCGGAATTTAAAGCTCCTCGCTCTATTGTTCCCGTAGCCTTGGAGGCATTTTATTAATATACACCACGTGGCCAAAAAAACTTATACCACCTGACTTAAAGAAAATTGTACAAACCAAAATACAAAGCGGTCTCGCCAGAATGAAGACATTTTCGCAAATCAAGAAACAATCCGACTTACCATTTTCAGCGTGAAATCCGTCAGCAGAATGAACAAAACGTACGTCATATTCCAAGTTTGTACTACTCGAGTGTCCAGTGCCTGGTGAGTGGGAATAGTAAGGTTTGGTCAATCCCGGCTGTAACCGGGATTGACTCACAGCCGGCAGCGGAGGCGGAGGGTATTCCGGTGGGGGAGGGATCGAATGCAGCGGATTGGCAACAGTTACCACACCAGATCTAGGGGGACCGCCATTAGTAAGTTGCGATGTTGTGACCAATCTTGTTTGTGCTGTCCAAATAGGCATGACCTGTAAGCCATCCGGTTGAAAGGGGGCGTTTTGATCCGCGCGTCTTGCTCCGAATTCGACACCAGTCATGACGGTGGGAACACCGACACTTTGCGACATGAGAACGGAACCACGATCAGTAGGGTTAAGCTAAAAGTCAAAACGGTAAGACAGTTCGTAGAGCGATGCAGCTATAAAAATCAACAGTTAGGTGTGAACAGGTAAAGCGCGAATGCACAAGTTGAATTATCAGACTATGATGCAAAAGAGTTGCTAAAATCCGCTACTTTGAACAGAGAAAGAGTTTGATATTATAAGGCAGTCTCTACATCGGTTGCAACATACAACTGCCATACTGTTATAAAGAAATGTTACCAACACAGCCAAAAGACGCATTGCGAAATATTAGATTTTCGTCTAATCACAGCAACCACACCAAAAAACGAGCGCTTTAAATAAAATGAGTCTACGAACAACAAAAGAATGCATCAATCTATCAATATATCACCGAACGACCCGCATAAGCGATTTATGTGCGTGGAAAGTCGATCAATCTCGCTTCACTGATTGCAAGCAGTTCCATTAATGTCATCCAAAAAACGACGGATGATTCAACCGGATCAAAACAGTGGCTCGTTGTTGGCATTTTTGAGATGGCTATTTGTTCCCTTTGGCAAGTGTTCCACCATGTGATGATTTGAGCTTCTGATCGTTCTAAATACACAACTGCAGACGAACTGGCAGACTGCATGAGAGGCTAAATAACTTGTTACATTATGTACTGCGTTTGTAGGACCTACTTGCTGGGTTGAAGACGGCATGCGTAGTTATGCGGCCGGATACATACCTCAGCGTCAACTGCATTCTGTAAAGGACGGCGATGGCCAGTTAGTCTCCGCTGAACGACAGGTTGAGAAATACTTCTTTCTTGGGAGACAAATAAGCTAGTCCTGTCTTTTATTCTTGCTGAAAAAAGATATCTAATGCTGTATATAGTAGTTTGGCAGAACAGTCTTTGGTGATCGAAGTTTTCTTCGTTCTTCAGGCAACTGTCGCTATGGCAAAATCAGGACAATTAGGTGGAAACGATATCTACTGTGAATCGCGTAATATCTGGCTGGTGTTTCCAACACCTCAACTGATCTCGGCTAGGTCTGAAAGGACAGACAGTAAGTCGTACATGTGTGACACTGTATGACACCAAACCCACCACACTAGGTGCGCTGAATTAAGACAAAGTCACCAGCAAAAAAAGCATTAAAAAGCAGAGAAAAAAGTCGAAATATACTACAATGTAAACATATTTGTGGTACACAGATTCATTTCCACAACGTACGACGTTGATTGAGAAAGCCGAAATAGGTGCGTCACAATCACCAGAGAATTAGATCGACAAAACAACCCAATTAGCCATACCAACTTATGCAGAGGGAAGCAGAGTTGTTGTACACAGACAAACCCGTGTATTGACGTTTCCCTCATAGGGACGAGTCACTTCTGATTTGTGTGAAGATTACGTTGAAAACTGGTGTCAAAAATCAGTGTCAGAATAAATGAAAGATAACCATGGATAGCTGAACGGCCTATAAGGCACACACAGGTGCAGAGTGAGTCAACGTGGAAACTGCGCTATTGGCAGGATAGGAGCAAAGTCGGAACATACAACCCTTAACATCCGCCTGATACCGCTAAATTATTCACAAACTTTGGTACGATTCCCAAGGGTAGAATCCGACGGAAAATTCGGCTTGGGTTGACTAACGTCTGTGAAAATAGAGTGAAAACTTAAAAAGCGCGGAATATCGTCACTCGCGTTTCGAAATTAGGTCAACTGATTGTCTCATGAAAAATAAACAAGAATAGACAAATGTGTGGAGCACAGTTCCACAAATTATCGTACGGAAATAAGTTAGCAAGTGAACCATTCGACACCCAACATTGCAGACACCATGATAACTTCTCTACAAACATGAACAACGGCAAATGAGCAAACACAGATGGACATGCATATTACAATCTCACCAACTAACAACTGTGAAATGTCACTACACCCGACGTTGTTCATCCGTCAACAAATGTAGGTGAATATGTATGAATCAACTGACCGTTCAACACGCGAGAACGATGAGTAGACGCTAAATTTTCAACGGTAAGCGTCAATTTTTGATATATGCTCTGGTACGGGTATGCAAAAATAACGGGAGATATTTGTTCAGAAGAACTATATGAAAAAACGAACACATTACTCGGGATAGGTCATGTAAACTGCCGTCAATAGAACAAATCAGATGAAATTTACCAGTAGGCAACGATGAGGTTGGGAAGCGAACAGTTATTAACAAAAATGGTGCAAAGTTACTTGATCCACCTTTACGAATGTCGTGTGTACCAAGGATACCGAGTAGATTGTTACCACACCGAACAATCGTCACCAATGCCACACAACCAACTGGTGCAAAGAGTACAAATGAAAGACTGGTATAGGAAAATGAAGACGTTTATTAGCAGATTAACCACTGTAGGTCGAATATGTCAGCCAGACTGGAGCTCTCGTGGCTCACACTGTCCCTCGTTGAAGATGCTAGGAAAGATAGGCTCGATGACACGAATGTTCCAGATGTGACCGAAATAGTAATGAAGTGTAATTAACGTAGCGGGACAGTGAAAGCCGCGAGAAAATCAGTAAATGCATTAACATTTACTTGCACAGTGGCTACGTATTTGCAACGTGTAGATACCTTAATGTTGAAGATGGGTTCAGTAAGAAGATTCCACCTCCTACCTCTCTGTTATTCTTTGAACAAGAGCTTCCACTTGTACACATGGTCGCTTCGCAGTTAAACATCAGTGTCGAGCACTGACATATCGTTGATGTGGATTATAACGGTTTGGATCGATCGATCGATTCTCGTAATTTCTTGAAAAACCCTGCGAGGGTGAAAGTCAACTGGTAGCATTGTGCTACCTCTAGATCTGAGATACCAACTTATAAGTACATCTCAATTGAAGAAAATGGACGTTACCAGATAAACTGACGCAACTATTTCCTGGATATCAACTCTCTAAATATCCCTAAATTATAAAATAACTACCGGTTAGACAAAGTAATTACAACCAATGTCGTGTGATATCGGTGGAGTGTTTTTACACCAATTGGACGCCGAGTAGAAGACACTCTACATCGTTTCTGTCGCTAAAAATAAGGAACGACTGGTTTAGGGCCATGATTTATTTGGGAGTTGAACGAACTCCCTCTGGACACACTGACGGAATGCTTAGGTCAATTGTGATCGCTTCAGAAGTTGCTGGATACTGCTGTTGTATTGTTCCTCGGCGCACGGTGAACGACGCTTAGAGATCAACGTGGCCGGTCGACTCAACGAGATAAGGGGTACTTAAACTGTTTATCGACTTCATTGATAAAGTTTTCAGACTCGTCGGGTGATTTTCCTTCAGTCGGCCAAAGTAGCAAACTTCTTAGTTCGCACAAAAATGCGCAAACAAAAATCGCACAACCAAGGATTGCACAACTAAAATTAAGTCTGAGAACCAGCTATTAACATTGTTTCCAGATGGGTGCCTATAAGAACAAGTGAAGCATCATAGACATTCCAGTGAGTAATGTGATGGATAGGATGTTTTCATGGAAAAGTGAATTCAAAACGTGGTTTGACTAACGATAAGCATACGCACATAATCGTCGTCATCATGGACTATCTGTAGCCGTTTCACACGGTTTCTTCTATGTAAAATTGATCGGAGGATTCAGATGGCATCAAGGGATTGATTGATTTCTAGCTCAAACGAGCACCTTAGCTCCAAGTTGAAATACGACTTGCTAGAGAGTGACGAGGTAGGTTTCTCGGCGTCTCCTGAGTTCTTGTCTGCATGAAAAGACACCAACAGCTGGGAAGCAATCAAATCGCGAAGTTTTGTCCCACTAATCCACGGCCGTAATTACTCTCTGGGTGTCGTGAATTACCCACAGATTACGATTAAATTTTCTTTTGTGACCAGAAGGCTCACTCTTAAAATGTTCCATTTACCAGATAGTCACATGAAACTATCACAATTGTGAGAATACCACAACTAACGTTTCCGGTATCGAACGAAACGAGTTCAGTCGGCAGGAAGATAACACGTGTGAATACTTTGTCCTTCTCAGAATAATCGAACTTTTGCGTGATGTAATAGGCACGAAGCGAGTAAATTAATTTGTTCAAACCAACAGGGTATAGAACGCTGAGTTCGACAACCTCAGTAAACCTATTTACAGAATTTTTGGATAAAGCCAGAAGTTCGTAGAGTCATCCAGTACGCAGTATTTAAATGGGGATTAGAACTCAAAAAATGAACCATATATCCTGCATTTCAATACGGATACTAATACACCCGGTCCACTGCGGTCCCAGAGAAACAAAGTTAACGTTTACCACAACAAACTATCATTTCCTGTGGTCAGCTCCTTTTAATTTATGCACTAAAAACAGAGTCCCCATCTTTATGTACCCGATAAACCGCGAAAAAGCAAGTGACTGAGCTTTGCCGCTGTATTCCCATGAACTTATATTGCTAATCAATTGTGAGTCCCGACCTTTGCTTTCATGAAACTACCTCGCAAAGTATCACCAACATCCCACCTTGAATCTTGAACTCAACAAAAATCATACCATATGGTGGTGGAAGGAGCCCCACTTGATCGATACTTTTGCCGCGACAATCTCCAAAGCAGGAAAGATGTTCTTTGCATTTGTTTATGCAGTGTTATCAGTCGTGATAAACTTAGCCTCAAAATAGCATGAGATCGAATGAACAAGCACATTTTGGGCAGTGGATCGGGACAGTGACTTTGAGCCAAACAGAGTAAGCAGGCACAGTTGCAGCTAGAAGTTCAATTTAACGTCCCGGTCAGAAGGCAACTGAACGAACGTGCTGTCTTATCGTTTTTGAATGGAAGACCCGTGAAGGTGTGTTTTACCCCGAATGCTGACATTGTAGAATAGTCATTTTGTGATGTTATTGCAACTATCTTAAGTTCAGTCATCAATGGGTTCTCCGGAAGAACATCGTTAAAATACACACACGAAAGTTTAACTACTGGCTTCTACATGGCGAACCGTCTGTACATTTCGAAAATGTAGCATCTGGAGAATAAAAAGTGTTGCTTTATCCTAATTCAGATGTGTGGCGAACGACAGGAAAACGGACGTTAAATTAACGTATCAAATAGGAGATATTCACATCTTCACTTATTACGGCTGAGGTGTTACCCACACATCGGCGACAGAAACGGAAACCTTCTGTGGTCCGAGTAACTCGTTACGTTGCAGCTTTTTTCTTACCAACACACCCACTAACAGCGGACCTAGAAGTGACGCGATAACTTCACTCATGTGGCTACGGAAACCGATGTTAAGTATGAACTACATTCAGAATGTAACGTGGAGTAGATGCCTTTATTTGAATGGCGGATATGTGAACAATCACCTCAGGGTGGGCAACATAGAGAAACAGATAATAGTTTCTAGTGTTGACACGTTGCTGGAGAGTAACCGAGGCCTAGTGAGCATTTGTATTTATTCGTGGTATTGATACTCCTCACCGATTTCACAAACTGATGGATATCACGAAAGCGGGAGAGTTTACCTTCATCAATGAAATGTGGTGTACACGATCGAAAGAATTCCCCCTCTGGATAATCCAGAAAGATTATTGGTATGACCTGAGAGAACTGAAACATGTCATGGCACAAATGTAAAGCGGTTAGTCCACGATTACACTAGTTCGAATTTTATGATGAAGCAGGTGTTCACCGGTGCAATCACCCATAAGTTTATCTTTCACACACGCTCACGTCCTTCATGAACAGTGCAAACTTTTGATTTCACACCAAGGGCTCCTAGCTGCGTGACGCGGTTGAATTCAAGAAAACGGTACGCCGGCAACGGAACTCTGGCAACCATGTGCAGGTGAATTTCTATCATCCAAATTAGAGTCTTCAGTGTGCATCGTTGAGTGAACACATCATAGAGAGGGGGGAAGGCGAGTTGGACCGGATAGTGCAATAGACGATGGCTCCCCGTGGTTTCACAAACATGCCAGACCAGCTTTCGTACAGTTTCAAGTCGTTATTTATATAGTGAATGCTAAATTATAAAAACACCTATTACAAGTAGGTGCATGTGTACAGAATGAGCACACGTAGAAAACTATAAAAGATACTATAAAACACGGCGATTTCGTTAAGGCCCCACAGATCTCACACAAAAACAGTGAAACTAACACTGAATTCAGAATGTGCAATAAAGTAGCCCGATAACCCCGAACACAGGAGAGACGGTGAATGGACTTGGAAGCGTGACAGGTTCATACCCTCACAAACGAGTTAATGCGTTGCATATTGGGTGACATTCTGAGGACACTAAAGGAATTCCGGCATTACTCATAAGCAATTATACCTACACGTTGCAGTGTGGTAATTCGGTCATGCCCAAAATGCGATCAACGGCACAGTGATCAATATAATCTCCTCGGGTTAACACATGCATTAGAGACCACACCGCCTCGGTGAAAATAAGATACGCTTCAATGACATTAAAAGTACAAAAAACTCGAATTTGATGTTTTTTCTTCTAAGAAAACCAGCTGAAAAATCCGTTCACGTGCGAATGCTGCGATGAATTATGAGCAGATACCTTTAATGTTGTTTCAGTATGATAACATGATGAGTCAACACTGCACTATCACCGCAGTCAGTACAAGCTTATTCCTGAATAATTTCCGTAACAGACAAGCTCGAAATACACTAATCTCACGACTAAGACCGACTGACAACGAGTTAACTAAGAAGAATGGAAAAATGATATTCGGAAACTGTGGTGGTGTTTTTAGCAGATCGGGTTGAGAATTTAGCTATCGGGATGTTCGCCAAGCTTGCAATTTAGGTTGCAAACGTTTCATCATCAAACAAGGTGGCATCATTAGTGCAACGTGTTTCGACGTTTACGTTTGAGTACAAACGTTGATCTAGCTTCTGATCTGAAGTGAGCTTCCAGACTTACGTTTGGCAACGAATGTTTCAACACGTCACTAAAACCGGTAGCTCATACTCAATGAATGAAGTGACTGGCTGTAAAGGTCATTATCTGTACCGGTTGTAGTGTCAAGCGATTAACGATCTGTACACCAGGAACCCAAGAAATAAGATGTGATCACCCATTTGAAGCCCGGACAACACGAATGCGCCCACTGTTTAGGAGAGACAGCTGCACATTGACTTTCAAGTACCCCATCAGTAAGTCACAAGGCAGCAAACCCCAAAAACATCACAAACCGATAGGGTCAAACACGATGCTGATCCATACGGCGACTAAATCGGAAGTCGAGTGGTCATTTTAAATTAAATGTGACTGATTTGCACGACTACTAAAAAGCCGTCTGAAGGTAACCCTCTATGGACACTGCCACGTGATACAAGTGAGCGTATAACAGCGTACAGGGATTTCTCACCGTCATCCCAGGAATAGCAACTGGAGTGCTGTTACATCACGCGATTAACGGAGTTACATTTAACCGAAATGAGTGCCACATTGAGAGGACTAATCAACTAATCGAAGTCGTTAACACAATCCAAGGCGGTCGCGCGCTGAACTATTTAAACAAGGGCGAAACTTACCTTCTTTCATTACCAAGTAGTTGCCTAAAATAGAGCACAGAGTAGCTATCCGTAATATTGTTTAAGAACACAGTAGGGCACACGGTAATTAGCAGGTGCATTGTCGAATAAGTGTGCCGGCTTAACTTGTTGCATACACAAATGGTTCACGTTGACACTGCGAGCGTCTCGATAAATAGGTCACAAGTATAATCGGGCACATTTAGACAGCCTCGGTAACGTAATCCAGATAACCATTATCAGTTAACAATCGACCAGCTTTCGCATCCAAATAAACTCTTCCGGAGGCTCATTTTGAAGATGAGTGCTAGACTCGATTTCCGTTTATAGTAAACTCATATACCTGGTCAGGGAATTAAACCCCGATCTAGTTGCTGATCAAGCAGTCGTATTGAGCACTACACCATTGGCCCTGTATTAGGCACGACCAAACAATGGCATCTAAAAGCCTACTTTCAATCACTTTGGACTAATGCTTAAGCTATAGATATTTGGTTGTACATTCAAACTCCATCTTTACACGTTACAATTACATTCCCAATAAACAGGTTACAAGCAAGTGTGTGTTTGGAGTAAACAAAGTGTTACGCTGATTAACGCAATGCGTTTGACAGCCTTACAATGAAAGGGAAAAATGGGTGTGATAAAGTGAGGGTAACCAGAACAACAGCGTCCAGAGATTCAACAAACCAACGTTTGCTGTATGTGAACTCCCATCAAAAATATTCTTACTGAAACACAATAAAGTAAATGGTACGGATGTTAATCGCTCCTTTGATTCTCAAAAGTAATTTGGACCGCAAGGTTTTAGCTAAAAAAGCACACTGTTCAATGTTGAACCAAGACTCTTTGCATGTCAATCCGTCGCAAACGGACTAAAATTTGATGCGATACGACGGCTCGATGGCCTATCGGAGTAAACCGGACTGTGTAGCGTTCACACTGACAGTCACTCATCCCACGCTGCTCAATACGATCTTATGGCCTTCAACGTTGGTGGTTGGAAAAAGACTTTTGGTATTCTCCGAAGAAAAAGAAGACGATACTAGTGTGAAAACTGTCACCAACGCGATACTTCGACCGAGAACCCTAATCGTTTTCTGATCTACGTCAGGAAACCCTGGTAATATTTTAGCCCATATACAGTCACGATTACATGTGAACTCGACGGAGGGCCAATACAGGTCAACACAAGGAGTACAAACAGTGTTCCAAGGTCGATCACGTGCAGTAATGACCACGATGATGTGAATGGGCTATTATTACGGTCGTCAACTGTAGACGCCCATAACCCCAACGAAGAAAATAGAGTGGAAGATTGGCGCTACCGTTCAAACGGGAAAGTCGAGACACTGGGTAGGTCAGGTAACACAGAAACGCATTCTTCTCAATACCATAGGTTTAAAACAGGGCAGAGGGTGTCAGCAAAAGTCATCACTGAAGAAATGCCCACACTTTGAGAAGCGAGTGACAATGTTAAACAACGCACGACGTGAACTGCCTTCTGGACTGTTACAAAACGCAACAGAAATGGCTGTCATTAGCAGAAAATGAATCGCGAATGCTTCGGCAACCTAGTGTCTTGGTTTTCCTGCTTAAAGCACACAGACAACTTGCCAGACCACCTTTCCACTCGACGTGATGTGTTTACCATCGATCACTGAGACAATCACCGAGTTATTTCATCGGAGGCACTGACAAAGGGTAATGCATCTTAGAATGTAATGTCATGTGAGTGACTGATCACTGATCTGAGAAAAACCAGACATTTTCAAACAAAACATGGTGATCGAAACAGCTGACCTGAAGAACAGGAGTGAGCAGAATCCATTCCGACTGTATATATGTGAAATTCGAACCGATAAATAACCACAATGTTATGAGTACGACCCAGCTCGAATTCAACAGTTAGGCAAGATTTGAGCAGTGTAACAAAGAGACTGGTAGGTCATACAAAAGCAAACGCCTGGTAGGATAAAAATTGGAATTTTGACTTTTTCACCCTGACTTGAATTACGACTGAGGATTTGTACTAAATCTGTGTACAACAAACCATTAGGCGTACTTGGTAATCTGGTGGTAGAAATGTTTGCTTTTGCGTTATTTCCACAGAATAGCATGCTCAAGCGTAGACAAATTGTTTATACAGTTAAGCGCCTTAGAAAGTCCGATTCTAGTGACCAGTATTTTATAAACAGTAGCGGTTTCAAGTAAGACGTTGCCAGCTATTAGGTTAAAAAACGGCACAAATGGTTTCTACAGTGTTCAGTGATCGACTTGCAATCCATTCTTTCAACGGGAACGAAACGGTAGAAAGGGCAGATGAGAGGTTGCTTCAATTAAATTTTCTCACCCACACTCAATCTTACCTTGATCACGCATCGGTCACTTCAGAAAGAGAAGTTTGAGAGATCTAATCCGATTTGTTGGTAAGTTTCTTGAACGACGGCAACGAGAGCAACAGTGCGGTTGCAACTGATACCTACATAAAACACACACGCAAACAGATAAAGACACGCAGGCAGCTGTTGTAGTTCGCGGTGTGAAAGCCTGTTCAACTGTCGTTTCTCACACCCACCGTGGGAAAACAGATGGGCAGAAATTAATTTGAAGTTTGAAAAAAGACAGATTTCAATCGAACAAGCGTGTGGACGGACGATCGTACAAACGAATAAACACGAGTGATTAGAAAAGAAGGCCTTTGTGTGAAAAGCGTGCACAGCAAACGACAAGTCTGTACCGTTCGAGAGATTGGTTGGGGGGAAAACAGGAATGCTGACCTGTTTGAACTGTTCCAAAGACGGGTTGCTAGCGCTAGTGCTTCTCAGCTGACACAACAACTAAGCACGCACAATCAAACAAACGAACAAATTTGCTAATAGCCTGAGGCAAGCGTAAACCTATCAATGATGGGTTGGTAAACCAGAAAATGTTTGCAGTTCCAAGAATTTGACCTAGAAATGATTGAACGGAGAAACCTCGTCTTTACATGGGGAGATCTGATAAAAAAAAGTATACAAGATGAACGATTAAGAGGCGGATGGAGATTAAAAAAGACTAAATGCTAAATCCGATATGAAAAAATGCACGAGGCGGGCAAGGTAGCTCCCAGGGGACAATAACAATCTCTAGATTTGAAACAGTATGCCCAATCCCCAGCGGCCTATGAAAGCCTCGTTTGAAATTCGAGTTACTTATGCGTAAGCCCAAAATTATTCCAACGCTATCCACTCGAATACAGGTTAAATGTTGGAGGAATAAATTGAACGGATATTCCATAGACTGCTTAAAAGTATAAGCCGCGTAGGTTGGAAAAAAAAGTATGGAGAATCACCAACTGGATGTCGCAAATTCAAGTAAAAGCGTCTGGAAACTCTGCGTCTCTGCTTGTGTGTTTATCACGATAAGCATATGCGGCTAAGTGGATGCACTCTCGACAGACAGAAGTGCGACTTGTGGGAAAACTCTCCCATGCAAAATCCCTTTTGACCAGTACTCCTCATTCATTCGGTGTGGCCCAAGATCGCATGAGTGCTGAGGTGATGATCCTAGGCCACTTGATCCGCATTCAAAAAAGCCAGGCAAGAGTTTTGCTTAGTGTCCTAATTAACAACGCACTTCACTGAACAGAGTAGTTTCAATTTCAGTCCCCGTATTAGGTAGACGCGTACATCAGTCACTACTACAACATATTAATGAACCGTAAAATCTGAACACAATCACAATCAGCCGAACACAACAAAAGGTGGTACAAGTAGTCTATGAACTCATATCGATAATCGCGCGATCAGCACTTCATAGCTGTGGAGCAGATGGACGAAGTTTTGAGTGCTGATAAGCCACACCCACAAAATGTTTCGACTGGACGTAGAGGAGGAATGACAGTGTGATAAACAATCGACACCCATGCAATCTGCAAGAAGTCTCTGGATATCGCAAGTACGAATGAAAAAGTTAAGGTCTGGACGTATTTACAGTCTACGCATATGGTTTTCTTATAGAAGTCAACCTTAGTCATAACACTGACCTTCTGTGGTTTGTGATGGCTGCGAATAGCACATTTGTCACGCAAACCTTGTGATGCTGTTCTAATAGCCATGTGTTTAACACCTGCTGGCAGTTTCCCTGCACTCAGTATGTACAGTGGTCGAGTGGTGAGTAACGTGTGGGTGGGGGTGGATGAGTTGATGTGTATCACAACACAAAACCATGTAAATCAATTGATCAACTATTGGTATGGCCTTCAACTTCTGCGGACATGCGTTCGGGGATGCGAAATACTTGGTACATGGTGTAACAGACCGGAAAACGATAGATTTTAGTTGGAAGGATTGTGTAAGCGTCCGTTCTAACGATCATGGCTACAAATAAAGAAGTAAGGCAGCCAGCATGTCTAATACCTACATCGCATTCCAAAAACAGCCCGGAAATACAGAGCTCGGCAACGAAACTTACAAAGTATGGGAACTAAGTTCGACTGTCGTCAACAGATCTGCTTAAATGCCAGAACGACTCAGATGGGTAGTGAGAATGATGAATAACACAGCAACGAGTAAGTAGATGAGGCGCCACAACGGAACCCTTCTTGACATTTAAAGTGCGTAAATCTGACTTAATATAGAGAGTATAATGTTATACCTCGGTAAATAAGAAAAATGCTGCACACCTCAGTACGACAGAGAAAGAAAATGGAACTTGGCACGACGTGAGAGCCTCAACATCTCGAGGACACGTTGTGCAAAAACAGACGATGTTAAATCACTCACGCTGGACAGACAAACATACAGGATTCTCATAAACTGCAACTTCTTAACTTGTTATGTTGACGAATTGAAAATCGGTTTCCTAGTCCACAAAAATGACCTCAGTTTCAACTCAACAGCTGCCCTGTAGCATAAACATTTGAAGTAAGCGACTTAAGAGCGAATCCTCACCGTTCCCCTCTGTTGACGTATCGGCCGAGAAAATATTGTAACAGCCTTTGGACCACCTGAGGCACACTCTTGAGCACAGTTGGGACCACCGTCCCCGAAGTCATTTGTCGAAGTTATAGCACTAGACGAGTTGCCTAAAGTGCAAGCCATTTTCTCTTAGTGTCAAGATATTTTCCATTTACAACATCCTGTCTGAACCTATCGTAAAATCCTCAGTAATAAATGACACGGAGCGAAGCCTTTATGCATACACCCACGATGTTAGTCCAAGTCTCAAACCAAGATGGTATATGACGTATTATGCCAGTGCTTGAAAATCACTGCTTACTTACATACGCTTTTCTCGTGTCTGACTGGCAGGTTCGAGTTATATTACTCCTTCTACGCCCTAATTATATTGCGCTATGGAATAGCCAATATTCTTAAGATCCCCACTAAATAGAAGATAAATGAAGCCATCCTTCCATACTCCATGCCCCTTCTATACCATCCAACAGACATTGTTAAAAATCCGAAGATCTCAAATCCCAACAGACAAACATGAACCCGGGACTGGTAGTCAGGCGCCAGCGTACTGGTAATAACTGCACAATTCAGCGGGTGAACCAGCCTCATCCAGAGTGAAGTGGATAAGTGAAAATTCACCACCATCATATTCCACTTACACTCAGTTCTTGGAGCTTCCCCAACTTCACATCCAACGTTCCTTATACAGATCCTGAAACAGATGCTCTCACCAAAGCCGGTCCCCTACCCTATAACTGCTTCTATTTCACCCGGCCCACTGTTCAGGCAAAGAACGCGAACAAAGACGCTGTCAAATCAAACACTCTAGAACGGGTGGGCCAGCAGGGTATTCACATTCGATACGAGGTTAACTGAAAGCTGATGTCTGTTGTAAATACTGGAATCCAAAACCAGTCGAT
Source organism: Paragonimus westermani (assembly GCA_008508345.1). Classification (NCBI taxonomy): domain Eukaryota; kingdom Metazoa; phylum Platyhelminthes; class Trematoda; order Plagiorchiida; family Troglotrematidae; genus Paragonimus; species Paragonimus westermani. The sequence continues at coordinate 321,995 of QNGE01000195.1, forward strand.
GTACCAAACGGCCTACCCACTAATCACCTACTCGACCGTGGATGCCCACTGCGGGTGACTGCGCCTATGCTCTTCGCCAGAATGAGACACCTATGGCCCTCAGCGTGGTGGACACAGCCGCACAGGTGAGTTTGGATTCAGTTAACACCAGGTAGTATGGTGTCAGCCTAACGAAGTCCCGGTCAGATGTGGACAACTACAAACCAAATGGTTGATAGTTATTGGCGATGTGGTGATGTGACTGCCGACTTGATTCAAAAGATCCGCCACCGATTCGTTCGCATCTTCACTGCCTGACGACCTCAGTGACCGAAACCGGTGGTGCTCAGAATATATATATATATATATATATATATATATAATTTTACATGAGCTAGATAAGGTGAAAAACGGGTCGAAATAAAAGAAGAAAAGTTGCTACGTGAGATTAAAACTGAAAAGACATACGGAAGTGGGAAAAGTCCTAAACCAATGCATACAGATTTTCGTAACACAAAGGTCATTACCCAAAATAACAAGGTCTGTGAGACAAGACTGTTATTCTAAATGATCGACAGAGTTTGTCCGTCCCAAGCACAAGCCAGCAAACTTCGGTATTGTTGGCATGGCGTTCCAATCATAAGCCATTAATGCTTCATAAACACCAACGGTCAGACAACTGACAGTATCCACAATAGGGTATAAACACTGAACAACCCCAAAATCAGAAGATCGAATCCCATGGGGCCTTTGAATGTAGTATCAAGTGTCATCGAGTAAATGACACACCAATCAGACGCTTCACTGGATAGAAAGATTCTTTTGTTAACCGAAGCGCCCATTTAGGGAACTACACTACAAGTACGAACAAAAATTTCGAACGGATAAGTCGGGTCCAAGGAGATCGTCTACTCAGATAATTTCGGCAACGAAATGAAAGCCCAGAATTGCAGGATGTAGTAACCAGGCTGATAAATGTACGAAATCTTTTCTGTAAGAATCATAACCATGGGAAAGGCTGAATGTTTCGTGAGTGAAAGCGCGCAAACTCGTTGAAACTCCGCCAGAGGTTTGGTATATAAAGTACTACCGTCGAGCAACATGCATGTAGCACGCGCACAGTGGGTCATGGGCACATGAAACACTGGGCAGCAGAAAAGTGCTTGGATAGAATATTTCTTAAGGTAGCTCAGCCCTTCTTAATACTTCAAAAAAGGTCAGGAACATTTGAGGGAACTATAGGGGGATTATATCGGCTTTACCCATAACAAGAGTTAAAGCGTTTAATGTGCATCGTTGAGTTGGAGGGGCCAGACATTAGGGAAAACACGTAGGGTCGCATCCACAGCATGAATGTACTGACCAAGTGAATGTTCTTCGCAAAATCCTAAAGCAGCGTCATAAGTATCGCAGCCTATCGACCACCATTTATTGTCAACAGAATATGAAATTGGTGATGTTGCGAGTATTCGTGATTGTATGGCGGTGCCCACGGTTGTCTAAACGCAAGGAGGTCTCAACGAGCCTACAAATATGACTACGTTTTTCGTGCAGTAGGAAATAAGTGAACAGTGAGTTACGTTTACAGGATAGGAGAATGCGCTGACCAGGAAACTAGACTTCATCACGCCTGTTCCACCATCAAGTAGTTGCCCCAAAACGTTTACTAAGAAGTTACCATGAAATTAGGACCGCAATCCGAAGAGAAAGCCACTGCATAAAAATAGAACTGCTTCCTAGGAGTGATTACACTGTGCATCGAACAACAGATTTATAAGTTCGATTAAGTAAACGATTAATGAAGCCAAATTTCTTGAGGTTGCTAAGACAGAATTGTCAGTGCCTGCAATTAGGGGAGATAGGTCTACCGGTGCCATCTCCCAGTATGTTGACCCATTTGCACGTAACTGTGGAGAAAGTTTTAAAGACGGAACCGAGGGGAGCTTGGTCTCCAGATCGAAAGAACGATTGTCTAATTCAGTGCAGAAGACCGAGTTATATAAACAACCCATTTTCGCGGCTGCTCATCATCATCATAGACAACAATACATCAGTGGTTCACACTAATGCTTAACTGCCACATAACCAAGTCCAGACCACTGGCCGCATTATCGATCTAGTTTTTGCATTCCGAAGTCTATTACATCAATCTGATTCAAGTTCCTTGTAAATTGTCGAGGCGCTTGTAATCAATTGATCCAAGCAGGCTTTCCACGTTCAGAAACAGCAATTTGTAAACCTGACCTTTTCCAGCCCACTCAATGGTTAATTGCCTCTTAGTTGGTTGATAGGAAAATAATTTTGAAAAAGTCCGGTTCATGTTATTGCGGATTTGGTAGTAATGAGTTAGTAAGAAATGAATGCATATGAAACTCTTCCTGGTTTGACTTCCAAAAAGAATTAACTACTTCAAGTTTACAAATAATTTACCTGTTTAAATTCAATGTCTCTGGATAAACGGCGTTTACAAACGGATCGCCAAACAGATATGTTAAACGAAGCAGCCTGTGTTGATTAGGGCACAGAATATACGTTCATTATCGCCCAGGGATGTAGTACATTTTCAGAACAAAAGCAAGAAGACCATGATCTCCGCTGTGATGATGCAGTCGGAGATTGTAGTTATAGCAGTACTGGTAAACAGACACTAAACCAAAAAGAATCAATAAAAGCAATGTGTTGCGCACGAAATGAGAACTTCTTTATCTTCGTATTACGAGTAATTAAGACTTGAAAAAAACAAAGGCAAAATTAAAGTGCACCATTCAAACATGTGCACTTACGTGAGGTTCTCTGATAGTTGGTCGCTGACCCATAATCCCCGGTTGCAAACTGTACTGTTGAAAGAGGTCTGTGGTAGACTGCAACTGATGGGATGCGGGTAACACTGCGCAGCTGGCATATGGAGGAACAACGTCTTCCACATCTGAGGACAAGCCCTTTTGACCCCGTACGTCACAGCTACGACGCAGCTGCGGCACAAAGAAATTGTGTACTTCAGCACATAGGTTCGGATTTGATACTTCTTCTGAAGTGTGAGAGTTAACGAAACCGTTATACTGATAGGATGGAGGGACGGGAAAAGGGATATTGATGGAATCTGGTAATTGTGGTCGATTAGGTGAAGGATGATAACAATCCTGCCCAGCTCTCGTCGAGGAAAATAAACCCGTGTGTGAAATGGAACCGGCACTGGTAAGGTTCCGTGGTGTTGGGCCATTTGGATCTGATACAACGGACGGATCACTGTTAGCATAGACTTCTGCATCATCACCAATCAGGTAGTTAGGTTCATCTAACCCTTCGGGATGTACAGGTAACTTTCGTGAAGAAGGATTTCCTCGAGAACCAGAACCACTTGTCGACTGTGCACCAGAGAGAAATCGGTCCTCTTCGCGAACGTCCGGCAACTCCCTGCATGTCCTCTCCGAATCCGATGAGGTATGTTTAGAACTAGTAGTGTTTTGCAACAAATTAGACATTTCCGACGGATTAATGCGTGTCGAGGGCACGAAGCCAAGCTCCAAATTACCATCGTTTAGGGGTGGTTGTGTACGATCGACCTGGACGTGTTGTTTCCGTGGGTTTCTTTGGTAGATACGGACCGCGTGACAAAAAGCGCACCCATGCCAAAAAGTATTCTTCATGGATGATTGAAATGGAACGTCGTCCACATGGGAGTCACACCGGCGCTTTAAGGCGCCCCGACGGGCAACAATTGAAATCAGAAAGCCGAAGAGAACCCAACCTAAAATCAGTGCCACAATGACACCATAAGCCCAAAGTGGGAATCGCCAATCATTCGTAGAAGCACTGTCTTGGTCCGGGATGGCATCACCATAAAGTTTATTCAAAAAGCTAACAGCAGATGGTAATGGATACCCTGGTCCACGCACACCTTCTCCCCTGCATGTGATGCCAGCGATATAAATCATGTAATTCACGTTTGGATTAAGACCGAATATGTCCTTGCTGGAAAGGTCAGCAGAAACCTATGTGGAAAGACAAGCAGTAAGCGAAACTTCAAACATAACAATGTGTAAACGACGAGGGACATAAGTATACTTCTGCTTTACATAAATCAGAAAGTAAAAAACTAAAAAGCAAAATGGCAATTGACACCGGACAACTACAGTTACATATCAACATGCTGTTTTTCTTCGCCAAAACCTCCTTATTGTTCAATATTTCAATCGCAAATGAAAAAGTAATTTTTCAGCACAGGTACCAAAGGATACTCGCTGTCGTGACATACAGGGTCAGATGGACCGAGTACCGTCAAGCTGTCCAAACCCAGAAAGTAGTCGTGGCAGCCCATGCTCGAGCCCATGATCATGAGATTGGCGATCGGGCATAAGCTAACTGGTTAGAGGTTAGAGAGATACACTTATAAAGTGACCGTATGGATTATCATAATCGGCAAACTTCAAAAGCCAAGACGAAAACATACCTGAAGCCTAGCGAAGGTGGGTACACTTAGCTTATGCAAAAAAACCCTTGAGTCCAACAAGTGATCAGCGCATAGTAAGGCCGTTTAGGCCTATTGACAAACAGACTTGACAATAATTCATAACAAAAAGAACAATTGGCCGTAAGTCCAAAACTACCAAAGACCAAAGGTAACAACAAAATCATGCAAAGATCACACTAGAAGATTGTGATGGTCTACAAGAACCTTTTCAACACGAACAAATTGCTTTCTACAACAGTCAATAACCCAAACGATGTTACAATTGAGATGCTGCAGCTCATCGTAAGCCTGATGATTACACTTGCAGTATGTTAATGTAAGACAAATGAATGTGATAAGGTTACAAAAGAATACAGTATAACTGCTACAAGCACGAGAGAGTGGAGCATGGAATGTGCTATGACGTTGGGCGACAGTAAAAATGTCAAAAATTCAGGTCAATGTAGCAATTACAAAAATATCTTAGGTTACTTCATATAAATATACATATATAATATATAAAAGCTAGCTCGCTTATAAAAAAATATTATCTTGCGGAATACTGAGGAGGACATTGCTAACAAATAAAGCAACAAAGTGGGCTACAGTGCAAGATTTTAACATTCTAATAAGCATGACCATTACAGTTCGTTCAAACCTTACTGTGACAAGCAAACACCACTTTCTGTAAGTTACAAAGTGAACCCATCAACCACCAAAAAACTAGGTAACAATGAGCTGTTGTAATGTCGTTAGTCCATTACATTCAGTTTATTTGAAATCGATAGGGTGTGGAAATGTAGTTTGTTTTCGAGAAACAGAACACAAACAAGTGTCGAAATACAAAAAGCATGTAAAATAAAGGACTTGCTTTTAAAGAGCGACTGTGATCGGATTCGTTGGCTAAAAAATGAACCACGTAGCCGATGAGGGCTCCATGAGCCATTCGCAGTTCCAACGGCTTCCAGATAAGGCGTACACCACTCGGAATCGAAGGTGAGACTGTAGTTGTGACATTAGGGTTTGTAAAACGTTCGTCGCCTAACAGCCAGTCTGCAGTCACAAGCCGTGGTGCGCGGCTTGGTGAAGCGTCCAGGGTAAGTGCCAGTTCAGGACGACTAGGGCGACTCCAAAGGCGGCCATAAGTTAAATCGTCCTTGAATGCTGTAACATCTACCTCGTAGCAAGTAAATGGAAGTAAACCGCCACCTATAGCCTTCATAACTGGATTAATCAAAGAGACTGAGTGGGTTGCAAAAACACTGCGTGCAACCGGGGACTGAGGATCAATAGTATCATTATAAAACGAGCTCTCTTCTGAACTAAGAACTGCAGCTGTTGTGGACATACGCAAAATCTGCTCAAGTAGTTCATCTGATGATAAGCTGCAGTGTGCAGGTGATACAAGAGATTTTCGTTGAATACCATTTTGGGCAAAGGCAGTCATTCCGTCGCGTCCTTGTGTAAAAGGGGATGACTGGCCAACTGAACTAGAGGATGCAACAACCAAACAACGTGACATTGGAACTGGTTTAATATTTACTTTGAAGCCGTCGATTTGTTGTAGCACACCACTTGCTGAACGGGTCATCCAAGAAATTAAGATTTCTGACGCCGTCAGGCTCCGCACGTTCATATCTCCGAAAGTTATTGATTGGAAGTTTGAGAGCATATCTTGGTAACCCACAGCTGTGTTGCCTCCAATGAACGACATCGCGAAACTGGGCACACCAGTATGAACATCACTACTGTTATTACTTGGTTCCGTTGGAAACTTGACTTGGGAAGGCTTTTCCGAAGTATAAATAATCCGTGGGAAAATATTTCCAGGACTCAGCCCAAACTGGTTTACTTTCCTAACTTCAACCCAATAGCCGGTGTTTGGAATCAACCTTATTAACTTGGCTTGCTTTTTTCGGATGACATCTGGAGTTGACAGCCATGAATCCCAACTTGGTGCGAAGTTTGTGTCTCTCTTGTATTCGGTTTCTAATGTAAGAGCGAGAGGGGAACGACTTTCGGATGACGCTGGAGTAATCGAACCTCTAACAATAGGTAGATAGAACAATTTGTAGCCAACCAACTGACTATTTTCGTTTCGGTCGCTCCAGCGAAAAGCCAGCCACGTATCACCAATGCCGACAACCGTGAGGTTAGAAGGGGGATTGGGAAGATCGTTTGCTTCTAATGGTCTTGAGAGGTCGGTGGTGTTAGAGTTATGATCAACAAACAACTCAATGGTCCAGCTGGTGTACCGGCGGCTCAAATGGTTGATGATCAGGCAGGAATAGTTGCCTTCATCACGATGAAGAATATTGTGAATAACCAAAGAACCATTTTGTTCGACCACTGTTCTATTAGAAGTGCCGAACCTATTGTACAAAGAATCCCCGTCAACACGCCAAACAATAGACAAACTGCCAGCGCTCGAGTTCCCAACATCGAGAAAAGTGCCAGAGTGCGACAAGGAGTCTGATGCTGACTGAGATATCGGGAAGTTACACACGATACGAACAGCAACTGGTGTTCTGGAAAGCCGAACATACATTTTGTTCGAAGATAACGCACCAAACCTAGCTGGGTCTAAGTAGGGATTCCGTTTCACTTCCACGAAAGTGAGACTTCGAGCGAGGCCAGCAGGTGAAGAAGCACGGCATTCATAGTGAGAACTATCTTCAGGTCTAGCGTAAAAAAAGATGAGAGAACCTGATGAAGAAACGAAAATCCTGTCATAGTTGGGACTGGCATCGGAAACGTAGTAGATTAAAGGGTCTCTGCGAATCCACCGGATATCTGGATCAGGAGAACCCAATGCACTGCACAGTAGTTCAACTCTTTCGCCTTCAAGGACGGAAACGGTGCTGGGAGGAGTTTGGATTAGCCCGGGAGGTGAAACCACATTGATGTGTGCAATAGCCTCAATAACTCCAGAAGAACTAACAGCGCGACAAACGTAGTCTCCGGCATCTTCAAGGCGCACCTCTGTGAACTGCAAGGTTCCTTTCAATAATAACCTGGTGCGTTCAAACGGTATCTCAAGGAAGGGTGGATCCCTGCGCCAGAAAATTGTAGGTATTGGTTCACCAGCAGCGCGGCAAGATAACTCAAAAGTACTGTGCACCTGAACGGATTGACTCAGAGGAGACTCCAGAAAGTAGGGCCGGTATCGAACAGTTACAACAGCTGCAGAACTTTGACGACGGAAAGCAAAAGCCTCAGCAGCACACCAGTAAACGCCACCATCTTTCCAAGAGATTCTGTCGATACGAAGGCTCCCTCCCTCAGAAACTTGCATCCTTTCGTCTTTCATCAAAGACTGGTTATCTTTATACCACTGAACATTTGGTTTTGGGAGGCCAGTTGGTGGTATGCACTCTAAAAGAACTGTTTCCCCGACACTGACTGTCTTATCCTGCGGTTCCAAGATGAAGGTGTCATCTAAATATGTAATGCGTACAGTAGCCTTCTTTGAGATCTCCCAACCAACAGAATGAGAAACGTTGCAGAAGTACAGACCCTGATTGCTCCGAACGAGGTGGAAACTGAGTGAAGAAACAACCTCATCCATGGAAGTATCAACCTCAACCTTGTTTTCAGGATGTTTTGATGTTACTTCTGCATCATCATGAAACCACTTAATAGATGAATAGTTCCCTGCAGTAATTCGACATCTGAGAACAATTTTCTGATTTTCCAGGCCGAATGTGCTCGAAGGCCCTTCAATTATCCTCGGTTCTGCGGTGCACAAGCTAACAACGATAGTAAGTACATATATGCCAAGTTTCATGGATTATGGATAAACAACCCTCCGGACCGACGTACGCCACAACAATCCGACAACGAAATCATAATTGAGGCAGATCATCCGTCAAGGACATGGTGATTCTGCTAAACAAATCTTCCACAGAGTGTGGTCAAAGTCGCCAACTTCATGGATAGATTATTATTGGGGATCACAGTTGCGATAGACCACTTTGAGCCATATTTTGCTGTGGTATGTGGTGATAGAACTACCTACGTATATGAAGTCCCAAAGTTGCAGAGGACAGACAAGCCGTGGAGGTCCACTGGCTAACCGGCTACTTGGCCGTGTGGGAAGTGTAATGCTTTCGTGCTATCTATGTCTTAAATAGTCCAATCAAAATCAATCGCACAGGATGTGTGGTATTTCCGCAGATTTCATCTGAATGTAAAAGGGATTTTCTGATCTGTCAACTTCGAAAACAGTTATTGCTGCAATAGGGAAAGTTGATGGTGTAGTAAGTGTTAGAGCATATGGCATCGATGCCACACCTGAGTAGACTACATCGCTTTGTTAGACAACACTTAGTCAATAAGATGGAAGACTACACACAAAATGGAGGGAAGAGAAAAACAGAAGGTAATAGAGTACAAAAGGAGGAAATAACAGTCGGTAGAAGACAGGTCTATGAGTGTTCGGATGGCGATGGCCACCTTGAAATAATCAAGTCTTCTAGTTGCTCCCTGAATACGTGGACTGATGTTGCCGAGACGGTGATCTTTGTCCATATACTCTATATCGAACAGACCCAGATGGCAGAATTATGCCATCCTCACGTTCGTAAGTGGCATAAAAACGTACATATTGCTGACAAGATCCACCGTATCGGTGATCAGTGATTCAGTGATTAAAACATGCGTTCGACGCAGAAGCCGAAAGTTCCCGGATCCAGTCAGTTTTCCTCACTCAGTGTCAGTGAACATCCGCTGATATGAAGGGCGATCATTGGAAACAGGGTGTGGAACCGCAATTGGGGATTCCAGTGAATAAAAAGAACACAATGAGATTACTCTCATAATGAGACTATAGATAAACGAGAATCAAGAAAAGCTCTCAACCGATCCATAGAAGTACTGCTGAAGACCTCAGAAGAAGGACTGTTCCAATGATTAATAACCCTGTGAGAAAAGAATTGCTGCCTAAGGAGGGTCTGAGAAGGAGGCTTGAAAAGTTTCCTATTATGTCCTCGCCGGCCGTCATCATTCGTTACAGTGAAGGACTGTTCTACGAGACCTATTCTAAAGAATAAGTATGTGGGTATTAAATCACCGCGGAGTCGTCGAAATTCAAGTGGGTACAAATCAACGATTTCAAGTCGAGACTCGTGTGTGACATTTCTAAGGCCCGCGACCAGTCTGGTAGCCGCACGCTGAAAGCGCTCAACAGCTAATGTGTCTTTCTTCGGGCCGGTGCACACGACCTAATTTGCATGCTCAAGAAGCGGTCTTATATAGACGTTGTAGAGCGCTTGAAAAGCCTTGTCTATGCTAGGGAAACTGCACTTTATCATCCTGAGAGCGGCGAATCCCATTTTTGTCGTCATCTTGTGGTGATATGCGAAGGATAAGTTAGGCGACAGCAGATGCCCAAATCTTTCTTCGGAACGATCCTCATGATGTCTACTGTGTTAACCGCACTATGAACCATGAAGGCATTGTCAGGCTCTCCACCGTGTGACATGAGCACACTTATTATCATTTACTAGGAGACCCCAATCGTCCGACCAGCACTTAATCGCGTCAAGATCAATCTGTATTGTACTGAGATCAGTTGCATTTCAGATTTTTAGGTCGTCGGCGTATAAGAGGACGTTGTTGGAAGTATCCGGAAGTTTGTTGGTGTAAATGAGGAATAACAGAGGATCTAGCACTTACTCTTGAGCAACTCCCGCAGAAATGAAAGTGGGAGTCGAAAGGTCTGGTGCGGTTTTAGCTCTGAAAGTCCTGTTATCAAGAAAGGAGGTAATCCAGTGAAAAACCCTTCCTTGAATACCACAGGGCCGTGTGGGACACGATCAAAAGTCTTGGTGAAATCAAAGAAGACAGCATCTGAGTTTAGGCCATTGTCTTTGGCCTCCGTCAGACTGTCCATGGAAATAAGCATGTTTGTTATCTGCGACCGGTTGGGGGGGGGAGACATGCTGGGTGGAAGAGAAAATATGATTTGATAAGAAGTGATTGAGGATGGCACGCCTTAATAGTCGCTCCATTATGTTGCCTGGAAGCTGATTGGCCGGTAGGTAGCCGGAAAGTGCCGATCGCGCGCTTTAAATATGGGTGTGACCGTCGCTTCTCTCCATGCGCTAGGGAGAATGCCAGTCTGAAATGTCTGTTTAAAAAGCTTATTAAGGAGTTCTGGCAGATTGGCGGCTGCTGAGTTGAGCATTCTGAGGTCTTGTCAGTACCCATTACACTATATGAATTAACCTTGGATAAAAGGTCTTCAACATCTATCACAGAAAACTCAGCGGTAACGAGTGGTTGCCTGAAGTTCTGCAGCGGTAGGACAGGATACCAGCTAGAAGATGCAACGATGTAGACTACCGAGTAGTACTCCCTGAATAACTCGGCCACAACTAGGGAGTGAGATGAGGTCTGCCCGTCGGGAATTCGTAAAGAAAGAGCTGAAGGCCTAATCCTTCTTAGTTGTCGCATATGCTTAAATAAAAAGTTTCCGTTCCCGCGGGTTCTGAGGAGAATCTTTTCTAGTACAAGTTTGGTGTGTTCACGGATTTCCCGCCTACATCTATTCCGAGCAATGTGGAACTCGCTTAGGTTCTCTGAGTTTCCTGTAACCTTGTGTTTCGCGAATAAATGGGAACTGTCCTCGAGAAGACGACGTGTTCTGCGAGGAATGAGTGGCCGAGAAGAGAGAGTGCACAGTTTGCGTGGTACACATAATTCGTCCGCTTTCTGAATTGCCCTTTGAAACGCACGGTAGTTCTGGTCCACGGAGTCAAAGTCAAGAGGAAGTGAACCTAAGTAAGTTCTCGGGCCGTTGAAATCAGCTTGACCAAAGCTTCGAGCTATGGACCTTTGTGCTGGCTGTCGCAACCAGTGAAAGATAAGATCAGAGGTTAGTAGCGAGTGGTTGCTCTCTCCAAGTGGTGGATCAATGATCACTCTCTCTCGGTAATGACAACTAGGTGGAGTGGAGAGGGAATCTGACCAATACGATGCCACGTCGGGGCACTGACGTGTTGTGTTCACACCTTCCATCGTATCGGCGTTGATAGGGAGGTTGAGAATCCGCTTTTTCATTCCTGGTGATAAACGGATGCCCAATTTTATGTTGGGTGCACTTAAGTCATCCATAACAACCATATGAGTAAAACGCTGTAGGCATAGGAGATTGTCTATGCTTTCCAGAAGGGTGTCGTCATCGAAGACGTCAGATGTAAGAGAACGATGAATAACACCCACTAGTTGTAAATCTTGGCCACGTACTGCCAGTCGACGCCACAGAGCGTCAGATTTATTACAGGACTAAAAGCCACTGATAACCGTATGTGTCTGGAGACACTGCTGAAGGAAAATCGCAAAACCCTCTATTCTTCCTCGGGTGGAGTCAGCGCGGTAAACTGAATACCCCCGGACACTCAGTTCACTGTCACTGGTATCACCTATAAGCCAGGTCTGCGTGAAAGCGAACATGTGGGGTTGGGCGTCTTAAATTAACTGTCTGATATCCGGTGCGTTATTGAATAGACTCAGACAGTCCGTATGCATGCGCCTGAAAGATACTTCCTCGTTGGATTTCGCGAGAGAAAAAAGGAGGATTGGAAGAAGAGCCTTAGAAAGAAGGCCTAGAATTCAGGAGGGTTGTGGGGCTGGACTCAGTCTATTTTTTCCGAGTTGTTCTGACGGCCCTACTTCGAGACTGTGGGCGCGACCTCATCAGCTGTGCCTACGTCAGCGACCCTACAGGGCGCTTGGCCAGCATTCTCTGCGCCGCAACTTACGACCTCTGCGCCCCTGTCAAATTCTTTTTCGTGGGAGGGTGTTTGGAAGTTTTCACCCGCGGAAAATTTGAAATCTTCGTTGGCTGGGTGCGGCGCTTGGATGACGTCAGTTCGCGCGATTCTGTGGTGCTACTGATAGAAACACCTACTGGGGTGGACCAAATTAATGCCTTTCGAGTCACAGTAGGCGGCCCCTGCAGGCCACTTCCGTCCCGAATCCTTTGGAGGGAGAGTTTTATGCGGAACCTTTTGGTGGGTTTTGTGGTGGGTAACTCTGGAGACGACTTTTGTGCGGTTTCAGTGCCCTCAGTGTTCGTGCATGTGCTTGAGAGTCAATCGTTAAAATGACCACGTAGACTGTGTCGCCGCTTCCGACAACAGGCATAGGAGTCTGAGGGGACACTTCGAGAGCAGAAACTACGACTTCATTCCCCAGCTGTAGCTTTCGGTCTGCCATGATTCGTGACCTGGTCTTAGTCTGCCGTTCGCGTCTTGTCCTCTGTTTCCGAGAGTGGTCGGAATATACGCCTTTCAGGTGGGCTTTGGCAGACCTCAAAGTTTCTGCTTCCCCCACAAGGCCTTGGGGGTGAGCCTTGCTGGCAAGATTATTAGAAGACCAAGTGAGTTTTCAATTGTCTTGGCACGCAATCTACTCGCCAGTGCCAGGTTTGTGACGTGCAGGGAGAATGAAGTCGCTAGGACTGATTTAGCTATCTCGGTTACAGAAGAGGTTGTGGGGTAGCGGCTCCATAAAACAACTCTTCTTTCCATGAGAGTTTCCTCTTTTATTTTCATGGCCGCCTCCTCTATGTGATCAGTTGACAAGGCAACCGCCTCCTTGGTGATTGCAACACTAGGGAGAGCAAGCGTTATGACTCATTAAGAGACTGTAGTTCCAGCTTCATTTTGGACAGAGTCTGTTGGTACACCTCCATCTTATTCCTCATGGAAGAAATAGGAGAAACAGAGCTAAGAAGAACCTCGCATTCACAGTCTCAGGTGTTCTGCGTCACTCCACTTATCGTGGTGCGCATGAGACCAGTCAGCAGAGGAGCGGCATGCTGACTACCTTCAAACCTGCGGCTCATACAGGTAAAAATGAGAGATGAGGAGGCTATCTGCTTTTATTGGTGTTTGCTGAGGGCAGTGCACTTTGGGTGATACCACTTCTGACACTGGTAGCACTACATGTCGTTTTGTACGAGTATTTCGCACCCATACCGGCCGCAGACGCTTGTTGCTCCAACCAATGTCTGCTGAGTCACATCACTGATAAGTCTGACACGGGTCGTTGTCAGCATGGACCAGTAATATGCAACAGAGAACAGTAAGTTTGCAGTGATTCAGAAAAAACGAAACAGACGCGACAGTGCGGAAACAATCGAATACTATGTAACCTAAATAATTCAATATGTAAAGGTTTGTTGTTATTAGATAACGAATAACAGTAGTCATGCAATTTTTGATGCACGAGGCACCAGTAGGACAAAGTATAAATAGGCAGTAACAGCGGTAATATTTAAACCAAATTTCGAGTTGCCCGAAAGAAACTGATAGAAGGGTTTTTGTGAGGGCGGTCCGAGAAACAGGGTTTTCTATTTCACAACGAGTCGGCCAGACAGAAAACTTTAGACTGAAGTGAGCAGTTCTGGCGCTGTAAGACGATCCTCACAAGGCAAGACAAAGGGCTGCCAACCACTTTGTCAATTGTTTTTTGAGTGACCTTCTCATCTTTCGCAGGTTACGATGCCCCGGCGTTAACTTAAGATGACCAAGGTCACCACCATTATCTACACCTTGTACTTTCAACCTGTAGGAGGCAACCAATTTTTGCTCTTCATCCTATATTTGTGCATATTAGCGGTGCTGCTCCGTTTACAGCTGAAGTCCAGCTAGCCCATTTGAGACATCTCAAGCTGGTATCGAAACGTCTTGAACTAGAAAAGACACATCCAGTGGTTGTGTAGAATCAAGATTATGTTGGAGTGACTCGCGGGTTTCGACCGCCCAAACAGGTTAAATATGCCTAATTTTGATTGCCCGAAAGAAAGCATGGGAGAGCTTACGTCAACGAAACATAGACGTTATTGAGCTGACTGTTAGGCACAAGTAACAGCATGATCGTTCCCAGGGGGTACTGCGGTTGTGTGTAGATACGGAATGAATTTTTCTACTATCCAAGTATTTCTGCCTAGCACTTCTGATACTGATAGTGAGCACATGGAGTAAACTGGTCTGTGGTGGCAGATGTCACTACAGCGGGCGAATTCGGGCACCAGCATCATAATTACCGGTTGGTAGTAGTCTCGGGATGGATGTGGGGCATCCCCACCCTGAAAGGCACTTGCGGTTATTTCCTTTCGTATTATTACCATTTTTATTTATTAGACCGTCCTACCCATCCCGTGCCAAGTGACTGAACGAACTCTGTAGATAATCTTCTTTCTTGTATCTACTACCCCTTGCCCAGTCCATTCTCAGTCGATCGGTCCTTACGTGCATCTACTCATATTACACTTGAAGCGAAGCCATGTTCCATTAGTTATTATTCTGACTGAGGTATCTGTTGACAACTTTACTGGCATTGAATCGTCACACTAATCGACAAGATTGTCAAAGTGGTATAACAACCCCGGAAGCACAAATCACTCAATGGACTGAACCGACGTAATTTTTATCCACATGCTGCTGAGCAGAGTGGTCCGTCTTGTGCGGTTGCCGTGGAAGAGGAAAAATGCTTAACGGATGTTTGTGACGTCCAAATTTTGTACCTTGTCTTTCCCACACAAAATTGTCTCAACTTTGCAGCTAAACCAACCTTGCCCATTCGGTCGGTTTGTGTTTTTGTTGTCATAATTCAGAGCAATATTACCACTTTAAGTCGTTCACACAAGGTCTTGAAACTGTCGCAGACAGATTTAAAATCCACTGTGCAGAATTCATCAGAAAACACATCAACTCGAACCCGCGCAAGAAATTTATTCCGCCGTGGAAGAGACAGATGGAAATCCACCATCATTTTCTGCAACACAACGTAACTGTCACTGGTTGTTTCGTGTCCTCATGTGGAGAGAAAGGCCCAAAGGTCTCGCAACACTTGTGTTAGTTCGCTGGCGTATGACGCAGTCATTCTCGAATAAGAACCGGAATCCTTCCTACCACGATCGTGTTCACAGAGTGTTGCTACTTCAGAGAAGCCAAGAAGCCTAACTGGTGCTATTCCACTCAACATGCCCGATCCCATCGGACAACAGACTGAGCTGTTTTTTCGAAAACTGGAGGCGCTCGTATCGGTGGGTCTTCTTAACATTACTACATATTCGCGGCTAGCCTGTATTGACAGATGTTTGGGGTCAACAGTTCAACTTCCAATTATTATCTAAGCCTTTTTACTCGCCCGGGAGCCTGGTAGCATTGACAGCTAACTGGATATTGTTCTCGATCTGAGTGACTTCAAAGAAGTTCAGCCCGTTATTTGTATGCATGATCAGGTCGATATCTTCCATTAGTCGAGTGTTCACACTGCTGTCCTCGATTTCAGTTTGCAAATCAAAAGGCTCGATTACTTTTTTACTGTTCCATCACCATGGAGGATACCGCTCTTATATCCACGAATGGCACATTGTGTTGCGTTGTCTTATATTACAATATCCTGCACCACACGTCATGACCCGTGAACATCCTGGTTTACGCCGCAAAACGAGGGTCATTTGAAATTGTTCTAAGTGCAATAAAATAGTAACAGACGGGGAAGTCGCTGATTCTCCGAAAATGTTATGTGACAAATGCTAGCAAAGTACACCTGCGAGTGACCTTCATAGTTGACACGGTCATGTGCCACCTCGCCCCTCAACCTTTGTTCCAAATCTCTGGCACCCCACCTACGCCCCCAAAAAACGCTCACACGCCTACATCCCGCCTACGATATTAAGCGCGCACAAGATTACATCCTACCTACGTGCACCGCTGTACTGTTCGGCTCACCATATGGTCCACCTTTGAAGTGATCCACTTATTGGTCACAAACCCCTCGAATATGGTCTGGTTTGTGACCATGTGGTCTGCGGATTAAGTGACAAGGAGGAGCTCTGACCGGAGGACAGTCTTTCCTCTGCGTTCATGTGCTAGCCTCGGGCGGTTGGGTTGGCCGGGAAGTTTCGAATCAGTCGTGCGTATTCTGTAGTCCGTTGTTCGTTACCGTTGATTCTGGTTACGTTATACGTCGTTTCACTGACTGTTATTCCGTTATCTATTTACGCGTTCGTGGGATATTGGAACAGTTACCCCATCAATCCACCGTTGTCGTGCTTCAGCGTATGACATAAAATGTAGCAAGTTCATCGCATCAGATCCTTGAATTCTACTCGTCCATTTCCAGCCAGCTGCATCAACTATAATTTTCCTGGCTGCAGATGTGTCCAGAGTCAGTTTCCCGTGCTGTCTTTCCCGCTGGATTCTCTCTTGTCACTGCGGCGTCCTCATTTTAGGCACAACTTTCCGATGATGCATTTCTATCGCCGTTTCTTTCCAGTCCTTCTTCATGGTAGGGCCACATTCCACAATCTCAACTGAGACTGGTCCCTCCGTCCTAAGTCAATTAAGTGGTTTATTCTGCTCTACAGTGAGACAGTCTACTCTATCGTTCAGCCCACGATCTCCAGCCTATGCATTGGCCTTACTTCGGACACCTAAATCAACATACCATCCTAGTGAGTTATATGATATCTGTTCAATAGATGTGACTGCAACTCCAACATATGGGTCTTCAGACTTTCTGAAAGGAAGTCCACTACAGCCCTCACTGGATCTTCTCCGTAATCGCTCCGAAGGACCCACTATGCCGCGTTTCAACACGCACGATGCCGAGACGCTACCAGATCGTTCCGGTTCTGCAAAGCGTGTTTTATCAACAGACTTGATTGCATTTAAAATTCCCTGGAGCTAGGCCTCTCTTTGGCTGACGAAGCGAGAATCAGTCAGCCTAGCTCAAGGTTTGCGCTCAGATTGAGGTTCCGTACACTGCAGCTGCTAGCTTTAACCGACCGACAAACCGGTGCCCTTTGCCACGCTTGTTGATATTAGGGCTAGTAAGTGAGCCGGTAACGGAAAACATTACCATGGCATTCTCTTCACTACACACTACCATGACTTGTTTCATGCGATATTTCTTGACCTCCCGTACAGCAAAAACCTAGGGGTTTCGAAGGCTCCGAATACAAGCCAATCATTCACAGCATCGCTGTATTATAATAAGCGGTATACCGGGGATCTCCGGAATGGGCACGCAAGTAAATTGTCACTGCGACTGTTCCCAGTGAGAGTTTTGGAGGGACAAGCCGGAAGTCTCTCCTGAAACTAAAGGATTTTGTAATGTTATTTGCCTTCTGCGACAAATGCATCCAGTAAATAATGCACGAAGATGGCTAAGGCTGATTATAGCTACAAAAAAATAATAACAGCATTGACAATACTAAGAATACTGGTACCAATAAAAATACCGGTATATTTCTCAAATCATCTGTGAGAAACACGCTCGGGTAAAAGCGGTTGGCGCACATAGTTTAAGGTGATACACATAACCCTTACACGAAGTTGAAGTGTGAACAAACCAGCAGAAGGCGGAAAACTGCAGTATGTAAAGAATCGTTTGATGCAAATGGTTCTGAAATGACAGTCCCCGTGTCTCCTGAAGTTCGACGAAAGCTGCGTAGTCACCCCAGTTTACATTGCACCAGGTGCTGTCTGACCTAATGACAGCCACCTCCTCAGATGCATAATATATTGCTCATTTCTAGCTCCCCGAGAATATCAAAATCTACGTTGGCCGCCGCCGAGTCGGAAGAGTGGTTTAAGGTGGGTCCCATACCGATGCACCTTATCAGTTACCGGCACTTCCACCGAATTTGTTCAGCCGATTTTCGGTGCACCCGTAAGGCAACCCGTTTGAGTAATGGACGGTTCAAATAGCGTACAGCGTACCGTTCTTCCTCTGTTACCAATATCAAGACCATAGCTTGACCGACTGCCTTATCAGCTTCACCGCAATATTTCAACTTCTCTTCTGGGTTATGTTATCACAAAATTGGCAGTAGTATTCGGAACAACCTTGGTGAGCTTCGCGTCTTCTGTGACCGGCAGTTCCCCCCGTTGGCAATGAGTACGGAAACCAATCTATCTTCACAAAGTCAGGATTCTTAAGTCGCGATATCTTATGTGGTACCCTTTAGACATGGCCGTTCCACTAGCTCCGGTAGTTGATCTATACTTCAAGTGAACTCTTCTCTACCGTGCACTGCCTTATCAGATCCCACCTTTTTTCCCGTTCTCGATTCTGTGTTTTGCACTATTTGTCCTAATCACTTCACCCGCATTCCAGCGAGTGCACTCTACTAATTTCTTTTCCCGTCCAGCTTGGACTTCCCTCTCTTTCTCTCAGCCTTCTCTCAAACGACGCAAATGCATTTCACCAGTATTCTTGTTCCAGTTGAATACAACTTCCGTTCACTAGATCCCGACCTTTTCTCGCCCGGATGGCTCATCATACACACTTGCTACGCTGACTAGCATAAGTTAACAGCTCAGCCTTACAGAGCGTGACACTGTCTAACTTCCTAAAGACTGGACGGTTCTGTTTCAGGCAGCGACCCAATCACAACCAACGTCTTCTTTTGTCAGCAGTGTGTCTCCGCCAGAGATGAGTGATCATGTCATCCTGCTCCATGACTTCACTTGTGATTTCCATGACCCCCGCCTTCAACAAGATTCCTCAATCGTTCGCCCCTTAAAAATTTCTCCACTCTGGTTTCCGTCCCTCTCTCGTTCTCTGTGGAAGCTATTACCTTTCCGATCGACACTTCGGTTTGCTTGTCAAAAGCATATTTTTTGAACTACTCTTCCTTCTTCAGAAGTCTGCCAGGTCCCTTTCTTGTTCATCCCTTTCTCTGCTTCTTATACGCAAACTTCCACCAGTTATGAGTTCCAACTCTCTGCTCTGTGCGGATGACACCAAAATACGGCATCACACTGGTTCTACCGAGAATTGCTCCAATTTGCTGATTGGTATCTGTGCACTTTATGCTATTTCTGTTGTCGACATGCAACTCACCGGTGCAACTAAGAGTAAGGTCCCACATTTTCGATCGGCTGCTTGTCACATCTAACTTATGAGTGGCATGTTCATTGTTCAGAAATTCAACAGAGCGGACCTGGGTTCTGTTGATTCTGCTGATTTGTTCTTGTCTTGATTAACGTTCCTTCGCCTCATTAGCTCGATTACGTCTGTACCTACTGTTAAGAATACGGAGGCACGCTGAATGTGCATTTCAGACGCCCTTCAATTGTACACTTTTTCCGTCAACTTAACATTCAAGTAATAACTTCATATCTTTGCAAGGACACCTTTTGCTTGGAAGTCGTGAAGGGATGCATTGCAAAGCATTTCCGAGGGCTATCCTTTATTACTTACCTCAAGCTCTTGTCCTCGCTTCACTGCTTTCAGCACAATATCGTCGTCTTTGCAGCCAACTACCTTCATTGTAAAAAACAGTGCATGTCATCCTCATCCAATGCGCTCCTTTTACTACTATTCTTAAAAGGATTTACACGGTCATGAGTAGTAACTGTCTTGCCGTGGTGGCGGCATCAACTCAAGGAAATTTTTCGGTTCTATTCAAGTTTTATGTTATGGAATGACCTGACATCCGTGGTGGTCAAACTCGACGATCCTGCCGCCTTCAGACGACAGTTTCTGGTGACGCCAAGGCTTGATGTAGTAGTATATCTGAGGCGGTAATCGTACTGTGCTCTTGAGCAGGGTAGTGTTTGTTAGACTAGGCCTCACTGAAATGTCGTTCATGCCCTACCGGACTCAATACATCGGTTAACGTCTGTCATCGCAAACTAGGCAACGATGTGTATTCATTCATCGTCGTATGCCCCAACGGACGCCTGTTCGGATGTTAAATGAAGCGCATTTTTCGACACCTCCGTTGACCTTCTGGAGCAGGCCAAACACTCAGAAATCATCATACTAGACGGCGAGGCGAACGCCCGGCGATGTAGTCTTCTCTCAAAGGAGAAGCAGCTAGGAGGAGTGTTTGGTGTTCCGGCGCAGTGCATTGAGAATGGCAGAAAACCGCTGCAGCCGTTCTCATCTTCTGATCTCTATATCTCAATCACCACATCCCGACACAGAAAGTTGCGCTGTGTTGTACTGAGACCTTCGTGTGCCCCTCAGCCATGGACACAGCTTGACCATATAGCAGTCAGTTACGGATGAAATCACCCTGCTAAAATTGCCGAGCATCTCGAATAAGTCATCCTGCCTTGTACCATTCCGTTGCCTGTACCCGTTTTGTTCATTCATTTGCTCGGAAGATATGTTTCATTAATCCCAAATGATTATCTGGCATTCGATCAAGAACGGTGCAAAGAACGTTTGCTGGGAGTCATTGGTGAACAAATTGTCATGTTCGAGTCAGGTGAGAGAGTTTAACGAATATTGAGATCGAATCGCTCAGATATGAAAACATTCTATGAAAAGGCATGTTCCTAAGTAGCTTCTCATTTGCGACGAAAGTGGGTTTCTATCACATAGTGAAACTTCATAAGTAAGCGTAGCTCGATTCCACCCGGTTCTGGATATGATGACAGCCTCCGAGAACTTAAATGTGAGCTGTCTGAAAGCCAAAGTAAAACCCGTGAGCACCATGTGATCGAAAAGACAAGAGATGTGGAAACGGTCTTTTACGTCTTGGAGTGGCAGAAAGCTGACTTCCCTGAGTCCTGGTTGTACCGGCGTTCGAGCCGGTGTAAGTGAAACCGCGTGCAACGAAGATGACTTTCTTATTACCTGTCAGTCGCGCCACATTCACAGCTGCGGTGAACAGTTCGGGATACATTCCAGTGTAATATTCCAGTTGGGTCAAACACAGGTTACAGTGCACACAGTGTCTAACGTTAACAATCGAGCACAAATCGGTCTACTTCACAGAATAGGAAAAACCACGAATCAAAAAGAAACGTGTATTAACGCAACTCAGATACCGAGAGAGTTCAATCAGCAACGTGTCCTTGTGCATATATATATACNCAAGTTTTATGTTATGGAATGACCTGACATCCGTGGTGGTCAAACTCGACGATCCTGCCGCCTTCAGACGACAGTTTCTGGTGACGCCAAGGCTTGATGTAGTAGTATATCTGAGGCGGTAATCGTACTGTGCTCTTGAGCAGGGTAGTGTTTGTTAGACTAGGCCTCACTGAAATGTCGTTCATGCCCTACCGGACTCAATACATCGGTTAACGTCTGTCATCGCAAACTAGGCAACGATGTGTATTCATTCATCGTCGTATGCCCCAACGGACGCCTGTTCGGATGTTAAATGAAGCGCATTTTTCGACACCTCCGTTGACCTTCTGGAGCAGGCCAAACACTCAGAAATCATCATACTAGACGGCGAGGCGAACGCCCGGCGATGTAGTCTTCTCTCAAAGGAGAAGCAGCTAGGAGGAGTGTTTGGTGTTCCGGCGCAGTGCATTGAGAATGGCAGAAAACCGCTGCAGCCGTTCTCATCTTCTGATCTCTATATCTCAATCACCACATCCCGACACAGAAAGTTGCGCTGTGTTGTACTGAGACCTTCGTGTGCCCCTCAGCCATGGACACAGCTTGACCATATAGCAGTCAGTTACGGATGAAATCACCCTGCTAAAATTGCCGAGCATCTCGAATAAGTCATCCTGCCTTGTACCATTCCGTTGCCTGTACCCGTTTTGTTCATTCATTTGCTCGGAAGATATGTTTCATTAATCCCAAATGATTATCTGGCATTCGATCAAGAACGGTGCAAAGAACGTTTGCTGGGAGTCATTGGTGAACAAATTGTCATGTTCGAGTCAGGTGAGAGAGTTTAACGAATATTGAGATCGAATCGCTCAGATATGAAAACATTCTATGAAAAGGCATGTTCCTAAGTAGCTTCTCATTTGCGACGAAAGTGGGTTTCTATCACATAGTGAAACTTCATAAGTAAGCGTAGCTCGATTCCACCCGGTTCTGGATATGATGACAGCCTCCGAGAACTTAAATGTGAGCTGTCTGAAAGCCAAAGTAAAACCCGTGAGCACCATGTGATCGAAAAGACAAGAGATGTGGAAACGGTCTTTTTCGTCTTGGAGTGGCAGAAAGCTGACTTCCCTGAGTCCTGGTTGTACCGGCGTTCGAGCCGGTGTAAGTGAAACCGCGTGCAACGAAGATGACTTTCTTATTACCTGTCAGTCGCGCCACATTCACAGCTGCGGTGAACAGTTCGGGATACATTCCAGTATCCAGTTGGTTTCAAACAGACCTCCTGAAAGTCGGGACATCCGTCGGAACCAAGAATATACATAGAAATTTGGATTACTAATACGCAACCAAACTTCCAGACTAGAACTTTTAACCCCTTCTCTTTCAAGGGATTGCAGGGACGAGTTTACATCAAAACCAACGAATGTCTTCCAGAAAGTTTGGAAAAATCTATGGGTACCCCGTGATTCGTACTTGTCAGCGGTACTTCCACTTTTCGAAAAGGGCGCCGAAGTCTAGGCGGCAACCACAGAGTTATTAATTTGTTGCGTTCAGGTTGCCCACTTGTCTCATTTTACCTCGGTTCACTGGTTCCAGAGAATTTCAGACGTGAAAAGGACAGACATGATTCCGATTCGGCCGGGGTGTACTGATCAGAGCCTCACCTTGCAAAAAATCTTAGAACACCCGAAATATTATCGGCTACTTTCAATTCAAACTCCAATGACGTTCCCCGGAACTGTCTTCTTCGTAGATAGGTACCAGAGGAATACGTGAATTTGTTGAGATCATCCTACGCCCATTCTAGTGAAGGCTTTTGAACAATTGCTTGAGGCGCTCGTCATTTCCAGTGAAATTCTCAGAGGGTGTCCCGTCTTCCCTTGTTCAATTTTGTCATAAACAAATATTTGGAAGGAGCGCTTGAGGAATCCAGTGAGCTTGGTGTTGATTTTTCTTCTGGCACTGGGTTGACAGACGTGAATTGGGCGAATGGTGTCATCTTATTTAGCCTCTTTACCAGAGACATGCAAATCATGTCGAAGAAGACGAATGGGCAGCGTGAGCTTCGCACCCTCGAAGCGCAGCTTGCTGCTCCAAAACTGGGGCATTTACGCTTCACTTCCTTAATTGCTGGCGGTTCGCTTGAGATTTTCGAAAATTCCACATGGTTATGCAACATTTCCCATTCAGCTAGTAACATTGCCGATGAGATATCAGTGAGCTTAATAAAGGCATGACTTGTCTTAGCTAGACTGCGTTTCTCGAGGCTTTGGAAAGACGTTCGGTTCCAGCTAAAAAAGAATTGTACATGTTGCTTGTGCAGGTCTTGTCATGCTGTGTAGTTTGGAGAAGTGGCCTACCCGCAGTGGATGTACGAGAGGACTTGCTGTGTCTGATCATCATTGTCCTCGCCGATTAGCCTACATTGATTGGACTGGTCGCATGAACAGTGCGATCGCTCGCCTGTGCGTATTCTGAAACTCTTGCTGCGTGGTCAGTTGGCCTGCTGCGGTTTGGTCACGTGCTATGTATATCAGCTGGTCGTTCATTATTACACAATGTTCGTCAAAACCTGAAACCACCAACAGGCGGGTGGGTGTGCCTAGTGGCCAGGCAATACCGTGGCGACGGAATGTGAAGAACCTGACTGCTTTACTGTGCAAACTGGGCTAGTGTTGCCTGTCTGACTGGGGTCCTCGCGATCACTCGAACAGCTGGTTAGAAATGCTATTCAAGACGGCAGTCTTCTGCAGTCAATGGTGTACTTTCGTTTATACCGTTTAACTTTCTTCCACTAGGTCCCTTATTATTATTAAGCGTTTTGGTAACACTCTTCTCTTCTTAGATGCTCAGTGTCACTGTTAGGGTAAGCAGTGGTCTGAACCATAGAACCTTTTCTAAGGCTCCTAGCCGCTATAACGAGCATGATGACGATCATATTGGCTCTCACTGCTGGGGTATGTGGCCACTTGTTTTGCATAATTTACTGCTTGCCTAATGGCACCCGAGAGTCATTAGTCAACCCTCGTTTCCGTTTAGTTGAGTGTTGCTCGATAGTGGTTTACTCATGAGAGCACTCAAGTTGTCGGCGCTGAAACTTGGAGACCATTGGTGAACAACTCGACCACACCCTTCAAGAAGGCCGCGGTGCCCAGGCTGTGCATAATATGTGCCGGAATGGAGCGAGATCTAGGGCACAACGGCAGTGAAACTCGCTTAATTTCTGGGAGGTCCTGTTAAAACGAGGGTGCTGGTACTGAGAGAGGTGATAGTGCTGGGTCAGCTTTCACCATTGCTAAGCTAAAAAAAGAGTTGTTAGTCTTGGAGCTGGGAAAATAGGCCTTAGTGTGATGCAGAGGAAAAATTGCAGCAGCCACGAAACATGATGTGAAGTCGATTTAAGATCAAATCTACCTAAGATATGGCTGTTCGTCAACCCGCAAAATTCTGCAGCATGTGGCGGACTGTCAGAGTGAAGTTAATCCTTCCCTCTTTGAAAATGGAGTTCCCAAACAGATCCATAAGTAGCAAAAGCTCCCATATCTTTGCTGATTATCTGAAGGTCCATGTGATTCTGCGTGCCACGCCCAAATTCTTCGCGACAGCTGTCGACAGAATGAATCTCAGATGCTCAAGTCTGTAAGTCAGCAAACGTCTGTCATATCGCAAGCCCGCCGAGCAATCAAGTAGGGCTCAAAAACGGTCTCGATGGATAGTTTGTTGTTGTCGAGGTACAAAATTGCGTGGAAGACTTTAGAAACTGCCAGAGAGGAGAAAATAAACCTCGGAATAGTATCCACTAAACTCGAAAGATCCTAGCTAACCATTTACCTGGACACGATTCATTACCGTAAGTCACTTAACGGCGAGGCGACAAGCTAAAATGGGAGGTAAGGCACAGGAAAACGAAGGTGGTTAGTGGGATATAAGGACGCATAAAATGCGTGAGAACAAGCCGCGGAAAAAAATGATGTTGAGGCTGTTTATTATGCCGGAGTAAAGGTTCGTCGGGCGAACAGTTCTCCAGCGCGTGGTTTCAAAGGTCCAGTTTTAATAGCGCGCGATTTACCGCCATTTTGTTTCACTACATACACTCCCTCCCACTTTATCTTAGGTTCTCAAACACGCAGACTGGTCGCGCCTTTGCACCAAACTGAGGAAGATTAGTCATTAGGACCCGGAATCAGCTGTCAGTGAATTTAGGGCCACTTCCGATTGGTGGCTCACTTCTAGACCGTAGGCCCCCTATGTGTGTGGAAGGGAACACGATTTGTCCTGTTATTACGAGTTTCTTGTTGCCTTGTAGCTTTTCCCTTCCGGGAGATAGACCTAATTGTGCTCAAATTACGAACGTTGGACATTTTGCGCTGTCGCCTGTAATTAACCTGTTGAAATCCTGTGTTGTCGCTGTTCACAGAGAGATCTCGCACCTGCCACCAAGAGGAATTCGAATGTAAGAAGAAGGGAAAATTTAGGGCAGGGGTTAATTGAAAAGTGGGCAGCGTATTCATCAACTTTTCACCACATGCTGAAATCGGGCAGCTACTTTAACAGCCGATTTACTTTGACGGCGGCCCGGTTAATTATTGTATATTTACGAAGTAAGTTGAGTAATGCTTGGAACTTGAAGTGGCGTATTGCCACCGGCTCAAGATGCACCCTTAATACCATTGCAGAGAAGGAGTTAGCGAGGTAACCGCGCGTTGTTTCGTGTTGTCACCGACAGCAGCAGGCGTGAAATTTAAGGAGGTACTGCATGACCTCTATGGACAGGTATATCTCATCACAGAATCCCAGGCCAGCTGCTTATGGGGATTAATTCTGACGTGTTATAAACTCTCCTGATGGGCTGACACGTGGCCCACTAGCATGAAAGGTCGCAGTATTGCTCTCAAACAGTTGTGCTTGAAAGTAGATTTGAGTTGGAACAGTGTATGATGAGACCGAACACAGCCTACGTTTCGAATGAGCTAATAACTCATGCCAGATCGGTTCATGAGAACATTAACCGAAGTTCGCCGATTCCACAGGTTTTGCTTCGCAGTGCGCCAAAATGTATCACTGAGGAGATGGAGAGATGTTCCACAGAACAGTTGTGGTGCTCGTATTAAGGTCCATCCAAATGTAGCACAAGAACGAGAGTCACTGAAGGAACCGGAGAAGGCTAAGGATTTCATCGACCTAAGGTTTTGTTTTTTGTACTATGGTTCATGCGGACTTGCGCAAAGGTTTCAAGGTTGTCTGGGATTTGCAAAGCGTGTTGTACGTAGCAGGTGGTCCAGTGCACACCAATTGAACACGTGTTCCGTGTGCCCTAACGTGTCGCTGACTGTCGATTAAAACATGTGTAGTGTGGACGGTTGCCGTGGTGGAAATAATATTTTGACGTACAACCATAGGGGCCAAAGGACTTGGGTATCCTCGTTCGATAGCAGTGGAGCCTGCACTACGACGAGCTTCAGGAATAGGACATGTAGCATGAGATTTTTTCGGTGTTGATGGAATTTTCAACAGGTTTTACCGGGACCATGCTCTCTGTGCTAGCAGCTTCATTGGAAGGCATCGCACAACTGTAGTCTACTCGCGCCTGACGACGACGGCAATTGGTAGCGCACTCAGCTATAGATATATCAAAGCAACCCTGGATTAGTTTTTATCCACGAGTGGAACCGTTAAGGTTGGCGGCAGCCACACTATAGAAGGGTATATAGCTTTTTCCTGTGGCTCTCTCGCTAAATGTGGGTGGGCACTGGCACAACCTGAGGAAAATACAACGTTTCGAGGTTGACAGAGGGGCAGTAAATGTGTTGGTTGGCTGCAGTGTGCCGGAGACATACGGGGAACTCGACCGAGGAATCGATGGACTGAAACAGACTTATACAACTGAAACTCTGCATGACTGAATCATTTGCGGCGTACTGGGTGAAGATACCAAATCATACGCCTTTTCAACTGCAATTTTCAAAGTGAGTTAGCTGTTGTGCACCTCCTTACACTTCTTCACAATCAGCAGTTTAGTGATAAAGCAGACCTCGTAGTGTCTAACTTGCGTGTATGAAATTTGGGTCTAACAACGGCTGGTACATGTGTTAATTTGGTTAGCTACCGTTTTGAAGTACCGGTGTGGACAGTTATGGGGGCGAAGTTTCCTCCAAATAAAATGTTGGCTGCAAGACCTTCAAACGTTCCGCTGAACCTCGTGTAACGCAGTGAGAAAACTGCATTCGTGATAAATCGCTTTAGACAAACGGGGCTTATATTCTGGAGAACCGCTACATCTAATAGAAATAAGTAGCTTCATAAACTTAACAGTTGCTATCAAAAAGGCGGGTGTAAGTTGAAACCTACTACAGACTGGTGATATAAACAGAAGGGGGAAAGTTTTAATGAGCATTAGTGAACGCTCGATATCGCCAGTTTGCTGGGTGGGCTACTGATTCAGAGTAGAATATATAGCTGATAGCCTTGTGGTCACTTCCAGGAGCTAGATTTACTAACAGTGTGTTATTATATTAGATGGTCCTGCTCAAAATTAAGCAAAAAATCTTATACTTTCTTATCCAGCCTAGAGACCAAGTCCTATTCAGAAGGAAAATGCGTAGAGAAATGTTTGTTCACAGGTGAGGAGGTTAAGCAGTAAATCCAGATGTTGACTCAATTAAATATACTGTTGTGCACCCAGGAATCGCGCAAACTTGATCAACTTTATCACAGCTTATTATAAACAGGTCATAGGGTGATTCCGAAACAATATTTTAGGCCAACGAAAGTCTACTGGTATAACTCAAAATGGACTAACCGCTACAACACAAAAACTTGGCAACTAGACGTCAGGTCTTTCACAGCTGTTCAATTCATTAGAAAAATGGACAAATTTTCTCTGAAGATTCATGTGGCCGATTGCCTCTGCATGATGGAGGCTTGAAGTTGTGTTGGCAAACATTGAGACTGTTGATCCCGGACGTCTAGCGGTTGTTCGGGCAATGCTTAGTCTTCTCGCAACATCTATCAATATGCTGGATCCACGATAGTTGCGTCCGTAAGCAATGAGCGTCTATAAATTCTGAGCCTGTCGGGCAACGGGTCCGGATCCAAAAGAGAAGATGGTCGTATTGGCGAGTTTCTTATTAATAAGGTGATAATGTTTGAAAAACAATGTGATAAACCGAACAGTGGAAGACAACAACGAACCCTGTTGAAGTAGCTGCTTGCGTGAGTGTCTGATGAATTATGTGTGTTAATGGAATGTTGGTGGCCAAGTTCCCTGCTCTATTTACTCCCTTCTCATTAATTCGTCTCCTTACGTTGAAATTACTCATACCGACACTACCGCTCAAGTTACGCGCGTAACAAATCAGTTCTCTTATGAATGCGGATCTTGATGTATTATTAAATCTTCATACTGTTACTTGTAAAACTTGTTTCCGCGTAGTTTTTCTCCCTTACTTTCTTTTGCCGGACCTTTGTATGTACCCTGTTTTCACTTTCGCTTGACCGCTTCGCCATTACGTGACTGTTGCATTCGGTCATATTTACGTGAGCCGTTATTCTCGGAACCTGTACACTTGGTGGATTCAATATCGAGGTTTGTTGTTGTCTCCCACTATTTGGTTTATCATATTGTTTTTGAACGTTAGCACCTCATTAATAAGAAACTCGCCAATACGACCGTCTTCCGTTTTGGATCCGAATTGGTTGCTCGACGGGCTCAGGATTTATAGACGCTCGTTACTTACAGACGCGACTATCGTGGATCCAGCGTATCGATGGACGTTGCGAGAAGACTAAGCGTTGCTTGAACAACCTCTGGTTGTCCGGGATTAACAGTGCTCGATGAATCCGCGTTAGTGGGGATCAAATCTATCTGCCAACTGGGTGAAAGCTGTCATACCTTCTAAATGGCCGAGCTATTTGAAGTTGATACGCATGATGTGCAAGGACATTCTCCTGGCTATCAATCGGGCAAAGCTTCTCCGGGGACAACCGTGT
Organism: Paragonimus westermani; assembly: GCA_008508345.1. Classification (NCBI taxonomy): domain Eukaryota; kingdom Metazoa; phylum Platyhelminthes; class Trematoda; order Plagiorchiida; family Troglotrematidae; genus Paragonimus; species Paragonimus westermani. The sequence continues at coordinate 351,246 of QNGE01000195.1, forward strand.
CACTGAACTTGCCTGCTGCGCCACTCCGTGTGGAGAATTATCCTGTTCCCCATATCCAACACTTGAGCGATTATTCCCAAGGTGACCCATATTGATGACGATATCAAAACTTATTTAAATGTTTCCGACGTTCCTGCTTCAGTTCATTCCTTGTATGTGCCTTTTTCTTCTAAGGATTCTCATCATTTTTGCAGAGACTTGTCTGGGATTGTTGAGCCGTCTGGTGCATCATATGATTGTGGCATGCTTGGGTCCCCTAGAGCTAAGCAGGGACTATGCCAGAGGATGGCTGTAGGGACGGTGGTAGCCCCACCGGAGAAGACGGAGTGTGTAGCTAAACTTCCTAACATTGTCCAAGCTATAACTCGTTGTTCGCTTGAGCGAAAGTTGGTGATGGATGACAGCCTTATTGAAGAGGAATTGCGTCTGAAGGAAGAGGAGCTAAGGTTTATGGGGGCACAACTAGAATTTCGCAAGAGGTTGAAGGAAAGGTCTGATTCTCGTAAGACTGAGGAACCGACTGAGAGGGTGGGTGCAAACGTCCTCTCATCCAGCTCGTCATATAGACCTGCTTGCGGGTTCCGAGGGAGCTCCATGGAGCAGTATATGCGCAACATGGTTATCAGTGTGGGCCTGCCAAAAATTGAGCTAGAACCCTTTGAAGGGTCGCCCTTGAAACTTCGTAGCTTCATGCGAAATTTTGAACCCAACGTGGCTAACAGATTAAGTGACGAAGGACAGAAATTGTCTAAACTTATTTATTATTGTAAGGGTCTAGCTAAGGCAGCTACCGAACATTGCGTATTGCTGCCTCGTGACGTAGGAGTTACGGAAGCCACCGGAATATTGAGGCGGCGATTTGGAAGGCCGCACGTGATCATTCAGGCTATCACCAAGGACGTGTTGAATGGTCCGAGGCTTGTCACTGGAGGCACTGAGAGTCTTCAACGTTTAGCCACTCCGAAGGAGGGTTGTCAGTTGACGCTGTCCCAGTTGAACCAACCGTCCGAGTTGAGTTGTCCAACCAACCTTTTGCGTATCGTGGATAGACTTCCTCGCCCATTGCAAGAGAAGTGGNCACGGCTGAGTAGCCGGCGCCTTGTTCTAAGTCTCGAATCAACCGTTTCTGGCCACGTGTGCCTTGATAATCTCGCTATATTTATGTGCCAATTCAGTACCGTGGGGAAGTCACCTTGCCAATAAATTCAGACGTTTCTGAGCCAACCACTGATTTTCTGGGAGGTTTACATTGTCAAAGCGGCACGACAAGCCAATCTCATACCGACCGTCCTTCAACGTAACCGTGGACTCTGCAATACGCTCAGCTCGCTGATCATCACATGAATGAACCACCTCTTCGGAAAGTCCGCTCTCGACAAACTCTAGGTCGAACATACCCGGAACCAATCGTGCTAGCTCAGCACCCCCGTTGTCTCTCATGGCGAGCCTCGGACCGTTAAACACGTCCTTGATGATAGCCTGAGTGATCTCATGCGGCCTTCCTAATCGCCGCCTCAACATCCCGGTGGCCTCCGTAAATCCTACTTCGCTGGACAGCAATACGCAATGTTCGATAGCTGCCTTAGCTCGACCCTTACAATAATAAATAAGATAAGACAATTTCTGTCCTTCGTCACTTAATCTGTTAGCCACGTTGTGTACAAAATTTCGCATGAAGTTATGAAATTTCAAGGGCGACCCTTCAAAGGGTTCTAGCTTGATTTTTGGCAGGCTCACACTGATAACTAAGTTGCGCATATACTGCTCCATAGAGCTCCTTCGGAACCCGCAAGCAGGTATATATGACGAGCCAGATGGGAGGACGCTTGCACCCACCCTCTCTGTCGGCTCCTCAGTCTCACGAGAATCAGACCTATCCTCCAACCTCTTGCGAAATTCTAGTTGTGCTCTCATATACCTCAGCTCCTCTTCTTTTAGACGCAATTCCTCTTCAATAAGGCTGTCATCCGTAACCAAATTTCTCTCTAGCGAACAACGAGTTATAGCTGGGGCAAGGTTAGGAAGTTTAGATACACACTCCGTCTTCTCCGGTGGGGCTGCCACCGTCCCTACAGCTATCCCTTGATATAGTACCTGCTTAGCTCTAGGGGCCCCAAGCATGCCACAATCATATGATACACCAGACGGCTCAACAATCCCAGACACGTCCGTGCAAAAATGATGAGAATCCCTAGAAGAATAGGGCACATCCAAGAAATGAACTGAAGTAGTAACATCGGAAACATTTAAATACCTTCTGATGTCGTCATCAGTATGGGTCACCTGGGGATCACCGCTCAAGTGTTGGATACGGGGAACAGGATAATTGTCCACACAGAGAGGCGCAGCAGGCAAGTTCAGTGACACGGTTGTCCTCGGAGAAGCTTTGGCCGATTGATAGCACATCATGCGTACCAACTTCGAAAAGCTCGGCCATCATAGAAGGTGTGATAGCCTTCACCCAGTTGGCAGATTGATTTGATCCCCACCAACGCGGATTTATCGAGCACAGTTAATCCGGGACCACCAGTGGTTGTTCGAGCAACGCTTAGTCTTCTCGCAACGTATATCGATACGCTGGATCCACGATATTCGTGTCTGTAAGTAACGAGCGTCTATAACTTCTGAGCCCGTTAAGCAACCAATTCGAATCCAAAAAGGAAGACGATCGTATTGGCGANCCTGAAAGGGACCGGGGGGCACTGAGCTTATTTGGTGGAGTAGTAAACCAATGTCTGGCTCACCGGACACGTATGAGATTACGGTCCATCCTTTTGGGGCTACTTCTTCTCCCTTCTGCGCGTCATATGCACTCAGGAAGACTGCAATTGATAATGGGCATCGATTTAGCAAGCTGGCTAGCCAAATTGTGTTTGAGAATGTTTACGTCGACGACTGCTTGGTATCAGTGGATACGCTTGAGGATGTCAGATGTGTAGCGTCTGATTTGCGCGGAGTGCTTCACTTAGATTAGTAAAGTGGAAGTCTAACATAGTAGAGGCGCTGTCGGATATACCACCGTACGAAATAGCATCTGTGTCAGCAGCACTGGACCTAGGTGATCGCAGTCACCAGATGGCCCTTGGAGTCCTGTGGCACGTATCGAAAGAATGTTTCATGTTTCGCGTATCTCTGCTGAAGAAACCATTCACTCGGAGAGGCTTATTAGCCTGTATCGCGTCGGTATACGACCCATTGGGATTAATTACTCCGCTCGTTCTCCGCGGTCAAAAATTGCTCCAGGGCTTATGTGGCGCGAATATTGGGTGGGATACACCCTTAGACGAAAGATGTCTAGGTGAGTGGGAAAGGTGGTCACGGGGTGTGGCGTCGACAGACTCAATTGCAGTACAGCGTCGTATCAGACGCCATGAGAAGATGCCGACACGTTCGGAGTTACATGTTTTTCGACGCTTCCAAAACGGGTTATGGAGCCGTCATCTACCTCCGAGAAGTCGTGGGAGATGGCAGCAATTTTTGCTGCTTCTTGATGGGGAAATCCCGTGTTGCACCTCCAAAGCACTTGTCTATTCAAAGGTTTGAACTTACAGCCGCAGTATTGGCGGCTAAACTTATGAGATTTATAGTAAGTGAAATCAGGCTAACCTTTGATAACATCACACTTTAAACAGACTCTGCCATCGTGTTGGAGTACTCGTGAAACACCTGTTGTCGCTTTGTCACATTTGTAGCCAACCGTGTCCAACTAATTCGTGATTACACCCAGGATTGTCGATGGCGGCACATTCCGTCCGAGTTAAATCCGGCAGACATAGCTTCGCGAGGAACTTATGATGCTAGTTCTCAAGAAATTTACTCGTGGTTACGTGGTCCAGCCTCTCTATGGGAAGTTGATAATTCGTGGCCACCGGACAAGCCGCTCAAGCCGATTCAATCTGAAAAACTCGAATTAAAGAAGGTGCTGGTAGTTGCCACTGTTAGTAGCGTGCAATGGTATGTGGAGCTTGTTTCGCGTTACTCTCGCTGGTACGCCCTAATCCGTGCGGTATCGTGGTTAATACGTTTCAAGAATCATTTCACTTGCATGAAGGCTAGTCGACAGCGTTCCATTATGCTGGGTCCTTTGCGTAAGTTAGAATTGGACCTAGCTTGTGAATCCATCGTCCAACTAGAGCAACAAAGCGCCTTTGCTAAGGGCTGAACGGAAAACTCCAAAGGCCGACCGGGTACGCTAGCCCGACTGAAGCCTGTCGCTATAAATGATGTTGTGTGTCTCGGCGGAAGGTTTAAGACCGGTCTGCCTAGCGGTACTAGAATAATGATACTGCCTCCGGCGGAACTCTTACGGATATGATTATTAGACACTATCACGAGATCTAAGGTCACATGGGGGCTAGTCACGTCTTGTCATCCATCCGAAGGAAGTTTTGGGTTGTCAAGGGCATGGCTAGTGTGCGCCGCGTTCTGTTGAAATGTATAAAGTGTGAAGTGTTGGCAGAGAGACCGTGCCAACAAGTGATGGCCCCGCTTCCTGTTGATCGCACTACACCTGGTGGTGCCCCTTTCAGAGCCTGTGGTGTGGATTATTTTAGACCTCTTGAGGTTCGAATTGGGAGGAGCGTTTGTAAGAGATATGGCTGTCTCTTCAACAAGTCGGTAAATTGTGAATCAGAACGGGGATAATTATTTTTTTTGAGACGTCCCATGCATCATAGATGTTCGACATCTGCACTGCTAATTACACAGCTAACTCTACTGAACTTTACACTTATTTTTGCCACCAGGGCAAATTCCGGCAAGATGGAAGACTAGCACGGCTGCTCAGAAAGACAGTAAGGGGACATGTTGATTCAACGCTCTCAGAATCCACTCAATCAATTCCGGCACGGTATCACCAGAAAAACTCACGTGTGAGCGTTATTCTGTTATATCTAGTGTTTGTTTGAACAACACCTAGTTTACTCGCAACACTTATCAATAAGCTGGATCCAGGATAGTGGCGTCTGTTAATAATCGGCTCGCCAATGAAACCGCCGTCCATTTTGGATCTGAATCGGTTACTCGACGAACTCAGAATTTATTAGCGCCGTTGTTGTCACCCGAGCAAAACTTCCAGCAGTTCGCACCGGTAATGTGATAAATTCTGAGCCTCTGCACCTGTACCCAGACCGTGCTGCATCCTTTTGTTAACAGCCAGTCGGTCTTCCTTCTGAAAAAGATCCAACACGTACACGGCGCCCACACTTGTACGGAAGGAACCAAATTGGACAGAATACCCGTGAATCTTGACAGGTGTGTTCTGTTCCACTCAAGCAAAATCAAACCTTATCGACAAAGCCGAATGGATCACTCCAGGTCCGTGCCGAATTCTTAACTGGGCTCGCTCACTGCGTCAGCAATCATTAGATGTTGACGAAAGACATGGTGATCGCCCCTACCCCCAAAAATAACATCAGTCGGAGGCTTTTAGACACCATTCAGATCACTAAGGCCTCAGCTAACAAGCCACACAAGCAGACCTAACTCCCCAACAGGCAGCAGCAGTCAGTGATTGTCAATGATAAACGTAAAGACGACTTGCATCAGGTCTAACTTCACCGCGGATCCTTATTCGTGGTCGGCTCGTCCGTGATGTCTGCATTTCGTGTTGTGATGTATGTAGCCTGGTATCCCCCCATTGTTCCACAGTCCCATGGTGGCCACATGGGTACCGGAAGAATGAAGACTATTGTCCGAATCTACGTCTAATAATGTGACGTTGGTCGACAAATCAAACGCATCGTGAAGACCTGGTCCTATTGACAGCAGGCTGTCAAAGATCCTTTGCAAAAGGTGCATGTGCCTTGGCCCCAGCTGTGTAATCTTTGGTTGCATGTGTCACGCCGACTGTGCTGGTCTCATCAGTGAGTTCACCTACACCACTCGGTGAAGACGTTTCGTACGTGTCTAGAGTGTATTCAGCCTTCGTCGGCTGAAACGGCTATCACCATCAGCACTCGTGAGCGACTGCTCACTCAGTAAGACTTACCCAGAGCAGTCATTTTTAGAATGGATCGCAGTTGACTACTGGCCGTTTATAGGACTGTTGCTACTGCCATGCTGGCCAACATATCCGGTTGCCAATTCACAGTCCTCGGTCTGACAGGCAGCCACGAAGCAACGTTGACACCTTCATATTGGGCCGTTCTCAACGCTCTTGAAAGTTAGCGGTCACCCAAAGTTTTTCAGAAGTTCTCGCTTGTTTAGTGGACAAAATAGGTTGGGTGTCGATCGAGTGAGCTGAAGATTTGTAGATGAACCGCCTCGGGGCTTTGCAGAAAGGGACGCAAGTGTGGCTACGCATCACGGGGTGAGCTACAGAGATACCGGTGATGCAGAATCAGCAACATACAGACACACAGGATAGAAACATGTGATGAAAAGAGTACATGCAAGTGAGTCAACTGATTGTTAAGAAGTCGAGCGGATAAACTGAAATAGAAAGGAACGTATGAGAACCACAGTGATTCACAGCGATCGGACTGAAAAGACCGACCGAACTGTTGTAGTAGACAAACACACTGCACACAATCCGCTTATTAACCAGCGTGTTGAAGAAAAAAGATTTGAGCAAGAAAAGGACAGGATCTTTGCTAAGTTCTGACGGAGAGCGCATTTTTATCGTTTTTACTATGACCATCGCTAGTTAACCACTCGACATTTGCACCCGATGCTTTATGGTACAGAAGTGTGTCCCGGTGTGGTGCCCGTTCAGTCATTTTTAAGTGGTTGCGGAGAAGCTTGCATGGTTACATACTCGGGTATTTTGTTCCACCAATAGGGGTTCGCACAGGCAAATATCCGTCCTACAGTAGAGCTTGTTGCGTTGCCTATCAAGCATGAAAAGGTGTCCTTTCTGTCCAGGCTTACTTCTGAGTTGTTGCGGCCGAATGCAGAAATGTGGTGAGTTGAGTCGAATCTCGTAAATCGTTATCATATCGCCCTGTAGACGATGAGGCCCCAGAGTGAACACATTCGTCTGCCTTAGCGTGGTACTAGATTACAGTCCCTGCAATTCTACCGCAGGTTTGACGGCCCATCTCTGATCGTGTTTAACCTGGCACGAAAAATGGCGAGGCTTCTAGATGCAGTTCCGGTGTAAGTTCCATCGTACAACAAATCAGACGGAAGGGTTGATAATGATGACCTAAATTTCTTCAAACTAGAAACACTGCAACGTTGGCTCCGTACGCCAATGTAGATAGACCGTGTGAAACCCACAAGCCACACTGTATAACTGTTCCCAAATGGTTCTTTTGTGATACGACCAGAGCATCAGTCATGCAACACGTTCCCACGGAGCATGGAGGACGATGCACTCGCGTGGTGTTAAAGTAGCTGCTTATGTTGAGCGTTTGACGACTGCTATGTGTCATGTAGAAAGTAGGTAACAATGCTCTCTGTCTTCACTTACTCCATTCTCGTTGGCCCTTCTTACAATCGTAATCGTCTTGTTGGAGACTGTGAGACTTCCTCACAAACAAAGTCATGGCTAACCGAATTAGGAGCGCCACAAACCATTTCTTCAGCGAACGTTAATCTTCATGTATTACTAAATCGTGTTATCGCCTACTTGTGGAAACTTGTTCTCGCGCAGTTTAACTTCCCCATTATCTTTCTCACGACCGTATACTCTTTTGGATCCGAATCGGCTGCTCGACAGGCTCAGAATTCGTAAACGTTAGTTGTTACAGACGCAACTATCCTGGATCCAGCCCATCAACTTGGGTTGAATGGCAACCTTTTCTCCACAGACCATCGAAGCAGTCTGTCGTGGTCCAGATGAATTCATTTTCCGTCTTATAAGTACGGAAGGCCAGATTTTTACATCGCCTGCTGATATCGGACACACGAGCCACAATGACTGTGATGCAGCTGACATATAAAGGGGGAAGTTGCGATGTAGCAACGAGCCTCGTCCTGCACCACTGGGTGCCGTGTAGGCACTGAACTGTCCTTCACAAACTCTGACGGTAAAGTTTCCAGATAAGCGGTCCGTCGGCCGGTCTAACAGTCCTTCAGTAACCCTATAGAACTCGGCTGCAGTCAAAATTTTTCGCCAACTCCAAGTATATTATGTTTGCTCCCCTGCCGGAATCGGCTACCAGTGTCCAGGAACTATAGACGATAAGCAAGTTATTGTTGTACGAGCTGCCTGGAGAGAACGCGTGTTGCTCAGAGGTAGAGTTGCGCACTCAAGAGCTGTGCCAGAGGTGGTCGATTATTGAGCTTTCTAGGACTATTGAGCTAGGCGTGAACAACTCAGTGGGATGGTGGTTTACTACATAGTCTCAGTCGGTGACAAGTGATGGTGCTTTTGTTACTTGGGGGCCCTAACCCCGTTAACCAGTAATTAAAAATGGAACACAGTGGAATCGCCAAGGAGTCAGCGCATTCTATGAAGAACTCGAGTGGGATATTGTCGGGGCCGGTAGCTTGTAACGGTCACCTGCGTGAGTTTCCTAAGCTCGTCCACTGAAGATGTACCCAAACCTTCGAAGTGATACTGGAGGTCGAGTGTCGGTAGTCGTGGCAACTGAGGTGGGTCAGGGCCTTTAATGAGTGCTGCCTGTAATCACGAGGCAATAGATTTTGCCGCCTCAGTAGTGGATTCTGTTAAAGCATCCGTGATGACGCCAAATGGTACGCCTGGTTTTAAATCGGCGCATCACACACGTAGTCGTGAAAATATTAGGGGTTTTCTTTCGAAAAACTCGGTAGGTCACCATGAAAGGCAGCGTCGTCATGCCGAACCACCGCTTCCCTGTTGGTAGGGGTAGCGTCGCGATTGATACGAGCTTGCTTAGCACCATCTAGATGAAGGTTTTCCAAAGGCTTGCACTTTGAAAGAATTAGTTTGCAGGTGCTTCGTATCATCTAGTGTTTAAACTTCTTTGGTCGAGGCAGATTGGGTGGCACATAAGCCCCAATCGATTGCTTGAAAATATCCTTCACTGACGTGCAGCGTGCATCTACAGACACCGTGCAGTTATTTCAACACGTTGCCTCACTTAGAAACGCACTAGTTACGGGGAAGTAGTCAGGCGCCTGTATACCGTGCGCTCAGGGAGTTTTTAGCCCAAGTGGTGTTTCACACAAGGTCGAACGACACAATGACGTGGTAACTTACACCTAGAAGGTAGACATGGTTATCACCATCAGTCGTCATCGGTCCGTTCGATATTGCAAAGTGTGATCTGGGTGGCTGGTTAGTATGGTTTTATCTGTTCGCGTACCGGATTTGCTTGGTGCGACTCATCTTCATGACAACTTTGAATCACCGGTTATCCGTGAAGCGTGCGCTACGGAGGGTAGGACCTCATCGGAATAGGTGGATTTGTAAGAATTTTGAAGCTCACAAACTCCGGAAAGTGGTTGAGCTTCGTTGATTGAAGTTGAAGTTGGGAGGTGGCAGTTCACTCTAAATATTGGGGCGCTGCTGCTGTGAGTTCTGGAACAGAACCAGATGGAGTACGGTGAGCTCATTATTGTGGCCTCGGGCAAGAAAGAAATAGAGGTTTCCGGTAGGTAGAAGGCTACTGAACCTTTACGACCGCTTTCGCGGCCACAGCTTGGGAAGCCGAAACCTTTTAATAAAAGTTCACAATCTATACTATCCAAGGAGAGCTAGCGATCACATGAGGTCAGTATTAGACATATAGTTCACGCAACTCTGTGATCTTGTTGTACAGGTGTTGGGCATCTAGTAAAAAACTTCCACGAGTTCGCCTTCAGTGAGTGGCTCTGACTTGGTAGCGGGACACGGATGTTGACAGAGTTTGCGATACACCCGACGGTGTCTTGACCGCAATGGCTACCGGCATCTAGAAAGCCGGCCAAGGGTTGTCCTGTCACAGCAGATCCTGACCCACTCAGTTGGTTGAACTGCTCAGCCGCGTCGCCCTTGAGTGTTATCTAGCGAATGAGCCTTCGGGCGGCCTGCGTGTGTGCCGGCATCCGATCGGCATATACTTCGATAATCGGTAAGAAATTGGTGCGACGTGAGTGCTATGCATCTAGTGTCGCTTGAAACATTGCTTCTGAAACTAGAGTTGCTCCCAGCAACCTAGAGATGGTAAACATTAACCGATGGGTTAGCCCGTGTAGATGAAAGATAGTTGAAACTGTCTAAGTGGTTGCTAGTTTGTCTCAAAATGGCCTGCTGATGTACTTCGTAGCCGACTACATCGGAAGTTTGTGGCCATGGAGTACCAATTAGAACGGCGGTAAGTTCTCTTTTGGGACACAAGAAACTTCCGATGGGAAGGCCTACCCTCGTTGGTGACGATACAGTCTCACCAAGATGCCCCTGGCGCACATGTCGTTCGTCGGGCACAATGAGGAGAGGGATCTGACTAGCAAGATGCAGCCCATGATTGTAGTGTAATCTTGCGCCACGTTCGTGAGTTGCGGGTTATCAGTGAACTGGGTACTTTGTCATCTCTATAACGTTCACGGCCGAGAATTCGTTACAAACATCGCCTGCGGTCGTGATCGCCCGCTTTAGTTAGGCCAGTGGCTAATGGTCTGCACAAGTAATACGCCATCACGCTTAGACAGCTGAAAGTTTGGTGCGGGAGAAGGTGGCTTTGTCCGTGTTTCACATTCTCCATTACGTTTGTTTCTGTATCGGGACTGTAGGCAGGAAGATAAATGAATGTTACGTAAGAACTCAGGAGCACGGCGACCTGGGGGGCATTGCTTTTGGTGTCATGAAGGCGTGCATCATTTAGAATTCCATGTTACGCCTGGCAAATGGTGGACAGTTTTCCACCCCCGTGGTTGGAAAAACACTTTGCGCTTATGCAAAATCTTGGGATTCTGACTTAAGATAACTCGCACAGCCTCATTGGTCAGGTCAGACACCGTCTCAATACTGGTGGTTTGCCTATGCACGTTTCTGAGTTGCTCCCAGTAATTCGTCTGCTGTGTTTTGCCAAATGACTAAAGACTGATACCATTTCCACGTGGAAATACAAGTGGTTCGCGAGAGCCCAGTTTCTGGTGGATTTTGCATGGCGCAATTTCTGAATTCTTGCACGACAGTAATAGCACCTTATGTAAGCGATTTACGGCGATGACGTTTTTTCCCACTTCGCCTCCAAAAACTCATCGACCGTCGTTACCATCGGGCTTCTTGCGTTCAACAAGGAACAAGAAGATCGTAGGTGACTAATCCCTCAAAAACAGTATTCGGTCAGGCGTTGGTAACCATGTATCGTGCTCTAGTTTCCGCCCACTAAGAAACAGACTCTCTCTCCGGTTGATGTGAATATTTACGTCCGGAACTACCACCCTAAACCTGAAAACCGGACCAAAGGTATCATCATGGTTTGCAAGGGTATAGTGACTCGTGAAATATTGTTGGGTGGTGATATTTTGACTCGTCACCAAACCTAACGGCGACCAAGTGGCAACAAGAACCTTTTCACAACAATTCTATCCTCACCTCTGTCTGGTGACGTTTCGTTTCCACTTCCTTCTGACTGGATCCTTAACGTTCTTTCCCGCTGGTTAGTGCACAATACTAAAAGAGACGGACGTATTCCATCCAAGTGTTGACGTGACAGCCAGGCGGGACGTTCTGGCTTCAGGTTCTCTTGATACTCGTAAATCCAAGTTTAGCAAAGTGGAGACACCGGTGGACAGAATTCTTCCACAACGGGGATTCCAACGTTAGTACTTTGGAAGAAGACGACAGAAACAAGAGTGCGCCAGGGGCCCACTAAGACATGCGCACACAATAGAAAAACAGCATGGCGACAACACCACGGTAGCACGTTGCGTTACATTGGCACTGACAATATTCTGTTCTCGAGAGGTGGTTTCCTTTCGTTTCCCGGGAAGAATAAGTCGAACCGATCAGTTTTTCGCTGTTTGGTGTACGGGTCCGCTGTTAAATTAACTGATACCAGGACATGCATACGTATCAACAGCACATAACAATAAATGTCTCGATATAGAGGCACAAACTTACATGAAGAGTTAAACATAAATCAGCCGGTTTGTAGTGTTGGCAATATACGTGTATCCAAAAACACATATGTGGATAAGTATACTTACGGACAGATATATATACACATTTACATGACCATATAAAATTTCATATTTGCAGTCATATGTTACGTATATCCGTAAACGTCTTTCTTTATCTTGATACATATATGTCCGTATACATGGACTACTTGGCGGGCAAAAGTCTGTGCATCCCTGAATGAGCTTCCAGAACGTGTACGCCCAACTGAGCTATATTCCAGTGTTAGAGTGAAGAGCACTTTCTGCTAAAAGAAAAATGCGCGGCTTTTTATATGCTCCTCAGCAGGGTTATTCATACAAAGTTGACGGAAGTTGGCATAACATACACTTAGGTGAACATTCGAAAGTCTCCGTGTGTAGCGACTAAAATGAAGAATATTTCGATAGTCGCATTCATGTGTACATTTTCCAGTATTTTGTTTTTGCACCTGCTTTTGTTTTAGTCAAGCTACCCATTTTGTAACACCCGGCCCAGGATTGAAATCACAATTCGCTCCGTGCCTCTCTAGCTTGACGTATCTTTCTGTACACTCTATTTTTCTGGGTCGATAATATTACACGGGGGTCAACGCGCTGAATCTTGGTTTTTCCTCGTCGATCGGTTGTCGATAGTGAATTCTGACTGGGTATTATTTTGTTGGAACAGTTTCAACAATTGGTGAGCCAAAAAATTTCGAACGTTTCGCTACAGACGTCTCTTGCGTACTGAAATCTATCCGCAGAAAGTAAATACTGTCGTTGGTACACCTTTAATATATGGTTTTGGAATATCATGTAATTGAGGACGGAATATCTAGAAAAGTATGAAATATGCCTATTGTGTTGTGGGAATTTTTTTGTTTCGATGCGTGAATGACGTTTATCAAGGACGCCAAGGATTCGCGCTGATTTAACGGCGAAATAGTATGTGAACTCAACTCACCAAACACGTCGTACTCCACGGCTTTCGCTCTAACGTTGCTTGTGTTTTATGCAGCAGAACGCCATCTACCACGTAAACTCAACGGCTTTCACACGCACCTGGTCATATTTCAAGTGTCTACTGCCTGATTTCTTACTCGAACCAAGCATGTACAGAACACTATGGTCCTTCATGTACCTATCTAAGCAACTTTTGAACTCACTGAAGCTAGCAAATTCCCGACCCTCAGAGACATCTGTAAAGCCCCCTAAATAATCCATATCTTAATATGGAATGTAAGATAAAATTGGTGAAATATTAATCACATGTGAAAAAATTCTTCACAAGATACCACATTTATACCGCCACAACACCTACCATCGCTAATTTCGATCTCGGCGCCAAATGAAGGACAAACCGATTTACGGTCGACTAAAACAAATCGTTTTGGCGTTCCTGAAGCTCTCTGTCATGGAAATCGATGAGTTTCAAATTTCTAAGCAATACCATGGAAATATAATCCGGTATTCAATGATTTCTCATTTTATCGCCCTCTAACGGCAGATTTCACTTCCTGCTGATAATTTCCATCTTTTTGGGTCTTGGTTAGTTTGTTCCTGGGCATACTCGTATATATACTGTTTTTATTGACGTATACGTAATCCGTTGTTTTTCTTTGTTCGTGTATACGTCCGGCATATAAGCATTTGTATATTTCCTCAATTCAGCTTAATTAGTTGTTATCGATATCTGAACCACGTAATTACTAACCATTGTCCGAAATACTCTGTAAGCATGTTGAAAGGCTCCGCGGTGGCACTATTGCTCTAGCGTTCCCTCAGTTCCTTGAAAATGACCCTCTTCGGTTTATTCACACATAAGCAGAATTTTTCAACAACGGAATTTTGTCTGATCAAACAAGGTTTTTCCAGGTGTTAATCAGGCTTCTAAGCGAAGTTACCTCACGCCTTCGCGATGTAGTAGTAAACCAACCGGCATAGCACAAGTACGAGACATTAAAAAAACAGCTGCTAATTGGGCGACAGCCACCGAAAAGACCCGGGTACAGAAACTTTTCCACGACCTTAAGCTAGGTGACAAACGCACCACAACGCTGCTAGCACAAATGCAGCAACTCCTCGGCAACATTCATATGGACGAATCCCTCCCCCGGGAACTGTGGCTTAAAAGATTGCCAGAAGCCACGCAAGCAATAGTTTCTGCTGCTGGTTCACAAACTCTTGTCGAGACGGCGAAAATTTCTGATCAAGCGATGGAGCCTTTTCAGCAATTACTTGAGCGCTTGAGTGTAGCACAATCTATTGAGTGTTCTAAAGTAGGCAAGCGCGGTCCCGACAAGGTGATTATTTTGTGAAGTAGGTCACCAAACACTGATGTTCTAAGAGCAGAAATTGTAGCTTCGCGACGTGGCTTGAACTTCCTTCCTTCAAGACATTCTTCAGGTCTTCGACCTAGTATGTCATCGAGGCGCCATATACCGCAGTCGAAAGCTGACTGTTGGTACCACTAACGTTTCGGTAGCCAGATCGAAGGGTGCACCAAATCCTGCACCTGCGCCTCATCAAGGTGATGCACACTCAGCATATGACCTAGTATCATATTCACGGGTCAACATATCTGGCAGCTCTGGCTTCATTGGCCGTCTATCGGACATCTCCCCAACAGTGTAGCTCTTATAGTCGTCAGCAGCACGGTAAACACCTCGGATTAAACGTCCTCCCTACTCGAACCAATAATGCTTGCCACAGCACCATTCCTCGATAAGTTATTCCCGCATGAGATCGGGCATCTCAACATTCAGTCATCGATTTCCGGCACGAACCGTTTATTGGACGTGTTAGCGTGCTCCCAATGTTATTTTCTCCACAACATTTAGGACCGACCCAGAAACAATCTGTCACCCATCTATACGAGTGCAGCTTCATCCACGGCACATCTCAGCCGGCATCGGACCCTGCAACGTCGTGAGCACTACCTAACGCCGGTACCTCAAGGGGAACGCGACTAGCAATAATTTCCTCACTGCACGGTCCCTTCTGTTTGTTCATCGGCGCACCAACATTCTCGATGTCCTTCGCCCATTTGTTTTTGCAATACCGTGTAAGACGCTTTGTTATGCCATATGAGATTTATTGCGCACGATTGCAGGGAATAGTCCACCTTGTTTGCGCACACCATGGATATCTCTAGGCCGAGAGCATACCATACTGAGCGATGGCGCAGATCCTAAGCTATCGGCTTCATTTCCGTCCACCTGTCATCCACTCGCGCGGCCTGCCTGAGGGTACTTGTCAGTTTGTACGCCACGTGCTATTCCTTGGCGTTGTTCTGGACCAGGTTTATTCGCTTGCTAATCTTTTTTATTTCGATTCTATCAACAGTAGACAGGTTGGAAAGAGAGACGAGGAAACCAAAGGCGGTGATACTCGAAGTTGCTGTGTCTACGAAACGTCGGCTGTGAAGTTATTTAATTCACGGGATACGTTGACATGGTAAGCTAACTTTTTCCGCGTGTCCTGCGGGTACTTCACCGGCTTTTGCCGCTTTTTTTGACGATCCGGACATGGGGCGTGGAGAGATATCGTCCATCTAAATATCGCACAGAACTAGACAAATCTTTTCGCTCAAGTGTTTCTAGGGTTGAGCAGCCGGCTGCGATAGACAAGAAACGCGCCGAAGACTAAATAACAGATACATGAACCATACCAGAACAACAACTTTTTTGGACCGACCCCCTTCCACCCCTGGACTTGGACGTTCCCTATCACGTGCAACAATCTTCTGCGCGTATCAGACTCTAACTGTGATCAGTCTTAAAGACATGATGTGATTTTTTCTCCGCCTCTGCAATAACAAGAGCCTGTGTAATACTTACTAACGTTCTGGAGGAAGGCTTTGTGGCGGCTATAATAAGTAATAATATGATAGTCCCATTCATGTGTACATTTTCGATTATTTTGGTTTTGCACCCGCTTTTGTTTTAGTCAAGCTACCTATTTTGTAACATCCTGTCAATTCCGGCGACCAGATGTTGTTCGAGCAACGCTTAGTCTTCTCGCAACGTCCATCGATACGCTGGATCCACGATAGTCGCGTCTGTAAGTAACGAGCGTCTATAAATCCTGAGCCCGTCGAGCAACCAATTCGGATCCAAAACGGAAGACGGTCGTATTGGCGAGTTTCTTATTAATGAGGTGCTAACGTTCAAAAACAATATGATAAACCAAATAGTGGGAGACAACAACAAACCTCGATATTGAATCCACCAAGTGTACAGGTTCCGAGAATAACGGCTCACGTAAATATGACCGAATGCAACAGTCACGTAATGGCGAAGCGGTCAAGCGAAAGTGAAAACAGGGTACATACAAAGGTCCGGCAAAAGAAAGTAAGGGAGAAAAACTACGCGGAAACAAGTTTTACAAGTAACAGTATGAAGATTTAATAATACATCAAGATCCGCATTCATAAGAGAACTGATTTGTTACGCGCGTAACTTGAGCGGTAGTGTCGGTATGAGTAATTTCAACGTAAGGAGACGAATTAATGAGAAGGGAGTAAATAGAGCAGGGAACTTGGCCACCAACATTCCATTAACACACATAATTCATCAGACACTCACGCAGGCAGCTACTATAACAATCTAGCCCGGGACTAAAATCACAATTCGCTCCGTGCCTCTCTAGCTTGACGTATCTCCCTGTACACTCTTTTTTTCTGGGTCAATAGTATTACACGGGGGTCAACGCGCTGAGTCTCGGTTTTTTATTGTCGATCGGTTGTCGATAGTGAATTTTGACTGGGTATTATTTTGTTGGATCAGTTCCAACACGTGCAACTTCGCACACAGTGTGCAATAACCTCGTTCCACACCAACTTTGCACAACCGCAGCCAATACGATGTTTGGTTCCCTCCAATTTTTGCGTGAAATTTGGTGTGAGCACCGTGCATTACCAGCTAGTTATTAGCACGCATCACATTGTTGTTTATTCTCTACGGGAATCATCGTTGACGCCCTCAAGAATGAGTGCTGTACACCGCCGCCCACAAAAAGCCAGACTTTGCTGCTCGATTGGATTCTGCAATTGCTCTGGATATCCCGGTGTGCACCACCAGCCACTTGGAGCTCCATCGAACCTACTTGATAGAGCTTGGAAGAAGTCTGCACCAAAATGAGCACTGATTTTTTCTCAGACTCTGTCGTGAGGTTAGCCAGGAAGCTGCATTCAGCAAACGTCAGTAGATCCTGGCTAGCAAGGATTGCATTTTTAGCATCCAGTGTGACGAGCAATATTCTTCTAATGGTACACAGTTCCACAGATAACACTGAAGCCTGGGTGTGTGTTGATATACCATGGGTTGGAAGACGGAGGCAAAAGCACCTTAGCTAAGAAGTTTTTGCAGATGGTCGATTTATTTTTATCTTATCGCCTGCTTATTTGTCTTACTAGCCGTCCGTGTTCTGGTTAACTAGAATCAGTAGGTTTCTGTTTCCCGATTCGTTGATTGTCAGGTTGGTCATACTTATGGTTAACACGTAACATTCGTTTTGACCATCTACTGAGTTACAGAAATCCAGTGTACGTCCTCAATTCTAGTGTTCCGACTCCGCATTGTTGGTGGGGTTATACCACTGGGGACGCTGACCGATCTCAGGGCGCTGTCATGTATTTTCCCATGAATTTGATCTTCAACCGCATTAAGTTCTGCACGCCATAAGTCTTATTCAATTGTGTCATCTTGTCGCAGGAGGGCAAGTTTTGGAGCAATACGTTTCATTGTTCATATGGTTATACATCCCCATTTTCGTGGGATTTGTTTGGTTCATAACTTTGTTTGTTACCACTTTGGAGCAATAAGTTTAATACGTATATTCTCCTTTTCTCTAGGAAACCCAAAGCCATTCGGAATGATAAAACGTATTTGAGATGTCTCGATTATGTGCATTTTAATCACTGCAACAAGCTTTTCCTGTTCATTCCAATGTGAAATGTGTCGTTTCCGGGAAAATCGTGGTGAAGTACTCACTTCTGTTTGAGTTTGTTGTGAATTACTTCGTTTCGGGTTAGATTAGGGGTGGACTACGTGGTTTCGGGATAAATTAGGGCGAATCAAGGTATGGAAAATTGACCAATCAGAAAATTAATGCGTAACACATGTTAGGCCTATGTCAAAGGTTCCCTATGAGAACAAACCCTTTTTCCACTACGATTTCCGCTCTTTTCTTCAAGCGGCCAATCAGGTGTGATCGTAGTGGAATCGGCGTTGTGTCCACAGCAAACGCCGTTTCCACTACGCTTTTTTCGACCAATCACGCACGGAGGTTGTGCGGACCAATAGCAACGCAGCACGATGCACGCTGAAATCCGTTATTCTTACTACGATTTCCGCCGATTATTAGCCCAGTGCGTTCCCTGATCGGACTTATATCCCCTCCACTCCTGCAGTCACATAAGCTAACCAACCGTTTAAACGTGGCCTTTTCGCAGATTCCATCGAACAGAAAACAAAGTGCGCAATACAGTGAATTAACGTTTATTGAAATTAACTATTTATACGTGTACAAAATGCAAAATGTTAATGGGCATCCAGGTTGGAGGCGTCCGCTCCGTCTAGGTCCACTATAACTTTTTTCTCCTGCATAAGTCAGAATGCCACCATGTTACCGCAAGCTTACCAGATTGATGTCCTCACTGTCTTGTGTGGACGATTGTGGAATGGACCGTTTGTCCCGTGCGCAATGTAACTACGCCTTACAGTATGCATTGAGCACATTGTCAAGGGTGGTTGCGTATTCCGTCCTGCCGTGTACTGGTCCTGGTTACGGGAAGAAATGTGGGTATATGGCAGACTATACCTATTGCAAATGCCTTTAGTTATGTGCGTTTGAATGCAAACGTGTTGTGTGCACCGGAATAGGTAATTTGTGCAGCAACAGTCCTTGTCCTCAATCGTTCCATCATATTATGAAGAAGAGCTGCAGCACTGGGGGCACTGATACCCTGGAAATAATCAGCCTGAAAGAGACTCAACTGGTTACTGATCTCACCACTTACCATAGCGGATTAGAACTAGCACTGCAACATTTTTGTATCAACTTCTTCTAACTATGTTACTGAGGTTACCGGTAAAGGCGAACACGGCGTCTTTTTATTCGCAATCTGTTAAAGGATAAGTAACCTTGTGGTCAATGTAGACACCTTTCTGCGCACAGCGGTCACAACTGGCATATCCGGTTTGCTGTGGTTTTCGTTTCACGAGGGCTCTAGCTGATGAGTCACGAATAATGCTGCTGATAATAAGCTTTTCCTTGGGCTCAAGGTTACCGACCGTAACGCCATCTGATATCAGATAAGAAAGTTCAGTTACAAAGTCAGACAGATATTCGTTCACATTCCAAGGTTTGCTGTGACCAGCAAATGTGGTAGTTGTCAACGGCATAACCAACCCGCAACGTACAGGCCATAACTGCAACTTCGACGACTCAAAAGGTCTAACACCATCGATGTGAAACTGGATGGCAACTTCATCGGCATTCATCAATGATGTGTCATAAGAAATGCGTAACAGCGCGGTTTGCAAACCAAAGTGAGCATACTGTCCACCACATTGATTTTGAAGGGCAATCAGCGGGTGTACTCACCCAAGAACGAACATCGGTTGGCGTAGGTTTCGCCAACGGATTGATTATTCGTAAGAGTGCTGTAGCCTCTATTCTGGGAATCTCATATTCTGAGACCCACTCCTTCAAACCTTCTATTACTTCGGAGACTGCTCCACATTTCCCCGCAGTTGACCAACTGCTAGTACCTGCGTCATTGAGAACAACGTCACCTAAAGAGCTAAAATAATACGTAGAAAAATACGTACTTTTCTTCTGTAGTATCGTAAGGATACCATCTTCAAACCAATCAGTGGGGTCCACTGTTAACATGCATCGCAGCTTCCAACGATTGGCAGTTCTCTTCGATGGCGGTTGTATTGAATTCTTGTAAGTTCGTCGACCTCGGCACGTTCTCAACTTGCTGTAATGAACAGTAGGAAGTTACATGTGAACCACAGTTGACCACACCCTAGTAGCACGGCCGTTCCCTGAGCGTTCCCTGAGTGTTCTCTGAGCGTTCCCCGAATGTTCCCTGAGTGTTCTAACTGGACACTTTTGGAACACTCATATGCCGCCCATTATCTGTTTTCCTACGGAGCTCAGTAGCGTTAAACGAAAATCTAATCTCCCACAATAACGACGACGCAATGTCCCAATTCACGAGAAACGATGTAGAAGGCACATGAATATTCATACGTTATATTGAGCGCAATTTTTACTGTGACATCTGTATAACTTTGACGAGTACGTAATTAGAATCACGGTGCAAGGATGTCGGCAACAAGATCGTCAGCTTCTTTCGTTGCCCGCAATCTGGCTTTCTAAATCCACATTTGAATGGTTCCCTTGAAGTCCGCGTGCGAAACGCCGGGGTGAGCCTTCTCCATGATGGATTCTACATTTAACAAGTGATGATTTTTGGTGATCGAACATACTGACGATGGCTGCGGCCAACGGTGAGGAAGCACTGGAGACGCGATTGTTCACTCCTTTCCAGTTTATGGTTTTCGCCACTGCATCCGTCAATAATGTACTCATTACCAGTGCATTCAACCATGGATGTGTCACCGACACTGCTGAGAAAGGTCACCTGCGTACTGTGAATGGGAAAAATAAAAAAATACCAGCTGGGTGTATACTCCTGCTTTTTCCAGCTTCACATTCAGCAGCTGCATGTCCCCTATGGACTGCATGGGGAATCGCACGGGGAAGTGTACGGTGGATGACGTACCAAGAGCTGCATGTTGGAATCGCAATGCATTCACTGCCAGCCGTAGGGCATGCAACTCCCCGCGGATTCGGGTGTTCTGGAGAACTAAGTTCTCAATTACAACTGGTGAACACGGTGATTATTTGTATTGAACGAACTTACCTTTTAACTCTCACTTCTTCGGCTGTGTCGTTTTTGCGCGCTCTCACCGTGTGCTGCTGGTGGACTAACGATGGTGGAGCTAAATGCGTGCTGATTGACATTTTACTAATGACACCTGGAAGCAATACGGCTGGAGAAAGAAGGCGGGTTCTCCAGTGCACCCAATGTTCATCGTGGGTAAGATGGAGATGCATGGGACGTATTCTCCAACCATGGTGATGGTGGAGAATAATTGATATCGACGCTGTACAGTGGAGGTTTTCGTTTCTCTTCCACTTCATACGTGAAGTCAGAACGAACGATAGGTTGTCTGCAACTGTGACGTAATGCGATTTCATTGTACCTCTTACGTTTGCCACCGCAATCCATTATGTCCGTGGCGTCAGACGATGGTATGTCTGACAACTGTTCCAGTATTCGTTGGTATCTGTAAGCCAGTTGCAAGTCATCTAGAAAATGTTAGGAAAATCGAAAGCGCATACCTGTTGCGCAATGCATCTTGACTTTGTACAACTTTGAACCAGTGGGTGCTGTCAATCCACCTAGAAGTAACTTGTGATGCTTCGTGGATGGCGATCCCGACCAGAGCGCAAACCCCGGTCGCGTGATCCACGACCTGTGCAATATGCCCACGCTTTCACCATCGAACTCAACAACCAGATACATCTGAAAATGGAAGTGTTCACTAGTGCAAGCATTGTGTTGTTGCTCAATAAAACAGAGTGCATTCAGGTTATATTTATTTTACAGGCAACTTTTCAAGTGTGCGTTACTGGGTAGAGTACAAAACTGTCCTTTAATGGTGGAAGCAGTCCTTTACACTGAATACGTTCACGGTTCACCCAGCAGGTGGATGTATATATATGGGAACACAGAAAAATGCAGTCTGCTGGAAGGCAACATCTTGTCCAAAAAAAATCGCAGCAGGTTGCAGAACACTGTGTGCGAATGCGTCTTTCAGAGAAGCCGGTGATTACCGCTGGTAGTCCATCAACCAACACCACGCTGTTCCGCTTGACGTCACAATACGGTGCACATTCGTGACTGATCCTACCTCGTTTTTTCGCTGCTACAGGAATGAGTGTTACCTTCGCGTCATTCACGAGTGCGCTGTCATCTGGCAGCTGTACATTCATCCTTTCCGTTAGGCGTTGGAAGATCTGCGAAGTGGGCATATTTGGAGATCGTACGAAACCGCGCAAAGTTCTCATATACGGCTCAAATGAAAACGCCGAATAACAGTCCAGCGGTCCGTGCAGTCTGACGTCCCCACACAAGTGAGTGACACAGTGGGAGTTGAACACAGGCTCAGATTCACCGTAGACAGCAGCGAACTGAATTAACATTTTTCACAACAAAGACTCCAAGAAGTCCACATAGTGCAGACACTGCTTTGGGAAGCAAAATAGGTATATAGAGACTGAATAGTTTAGGAATTTTTCGTGGACTTTGCCATCTACCACTCCTTTAAACGCCACTGGGCCGATGTACAATAGGAATTGCCGAAATTCCGTTGCCTTCCAACGGTCGCAGTCCATAGTTGATCGACATTTCCTGGGAAACTCACAGGTCAGGGCTTCTCCCAGTCTCATCAACCTACTGTTCAACTGAGTAATCTGCGATGATCCTAGACGGATCTTCCTTCCCGTTGGACCTGCTCTCCATAGGTTCATCAACCACTCCATCATTCCCAGGCACACCATGCGCATGTAATCAAGTGGAAAACATATCATGTCCATATTCAACTTTCCAAAAGGTGACTGACTAACGTGGTGTTCTTCTTGGCGTGGTAGGTGGGAACACCAATTTACGGTTCACGTACACTCCGCAACAGTAGTAACTAGTGTGGTTTATCACCTAACGATAAAAATCTCTGGCTGGTGCATCACCAACTACGCAATCCAAAACGACTTGCACATGGCGGTTATATGTTGACAGCAACAAACCATTCCTCAAGACAATCGACAGGTCTTTTATCACGCTATCCAAATATTCTGCGACGTTCACAGGTTTAGAAAGACCGCAGAATAGTTCCACGACGAACATTGATGTGAGAGGGGATATCAGCCTTCCAAGGATGGGCCACAGTTGTAGACGTGAACTGTTGAAAAGGGTCAAACCATCAAGATGCAGCTGAAGCCGCAGAACATTCACGTCCTCAGTCCATCGCTCACGTACGTGGCTTATACATTCAGTCAAACCGAAGTAAACGTATTCTCCACCTTTGATGAATGTGCATGCACATTCTCGTGGTGGTCCCAAAAGAGTACGTGCATCCAACGGCAGCTGAGACAGCGCTTCCCTCAAGTGACTGAGCATAATGCCTCTATAGCAATCGCGCGGACAACTTCCGTGGGTGTCCTCTTCCTCTCGTCGTTCGTACAAACGACGTCGTCTGAAATGATGATGGCAGTAGTGCTGAATGAAGTTGTCACATACCTGTATCCCGCGCCATAGAGATAGTCCTTGTCATCACTGCTTGGGTGATCGTCGAAGTGGAAGTTTGAAGAACATAATCACTGGATCTTGCTTCCGTTAAAGAATCTCCCATGACACTTTCCAAGACCGAGGAAGTGGTTGAAAGTGGACGTTCGTCTAGATTTTTAAGTTAACATAGAAAATATCGCTTACCCTGAAAGTGTCGCGAAACTGGAAGAATCAGTTGTTCCTCCCCTGGAACAAAAGCCGTAGGCGTCTTGCAGTTGCCTCCAGAGCGCTCTTAGCGCGCT
>QNGE01000196.1:0-45564 GCA_008508345.1 Paragonimus westermani
AATTCGTGCGCGCTCGCTGGTTTCGGCTGCGCGTTACACTAACCCCACTTTGAAAGAGCGCCCAAATATTTTCAGACCAATCACTTTTATGTCAACAGCCGATGGTCGCATACCGCCTACTGACTGTAACATGCAACCAGAAGAGCAGATAAAGATTATGACCGAAGATGTATAACGCAACACGCGGCAATAGTTTAAATAAAAGTGCCCTGCTTGTTTGTCTGACTGTCCTTCGGTTTGAGATCCTCGTGCACAACGTTGACGTAGCGGTCTGAAAGGTGAACGAAATAACCGTGTAACGATTACCACTTCAAATTCGAGGCGTGCGTGCTAACCAATTTCGGTCTCGTGTCACACAGCTCCCCTCTTCGCCGAGTATCGTTCCCGGTGATCCGCCTATGTCTAACACGTTCGGGATTTTCACTTCCATCCCGACCTCGGGGACGATCAGTGAGGGTCCCCGGCCAATAGTTTGTGTGTATGGTTTTACCCGATTGAATTGAACCACGGTAGACTGTCTGTCGGTTCCTGTTAATTCACTAGTTTGGCAGGTTGCCTCCGAAAGTATTTGCTAAACAATATAGTCCTTTTCAACTGTTTATGCCTCTTTACTGGGACTCCCGGGCTCGGAACCGTGTTGTGCAACCACGCCCCTTCGCCAACCTTCGGGGGAGCTCCAAATACCCTCTTATCGTTATAGTCCTTCCGATGCCTGTAAGATGTCTCCAGATGTACTCGTGCTATCTAGCGGGCCCGCCGAAGTGTGTTGAGAAGGTTGCTCACGTATCGTGCTATCGGAAGTTGCAGTTGCTGTGTAACGGGTAACAGGGCATCTGAGGATAGTCTCACTTCTCGGCCTGTCCAAAATGTGTGGGTTTTGATCAGTCGAACAGTGAATGGCGCTGTGATAAACTAACAGACATTTCGGTATAGCTAAGACCCATTCGACGGCACTCTCCTCTGCGATTGCCTTGAGAAGAATTTTGAGAAACCGATTCGTCCTTTCCACTAGCCCATTGCCCTACGTGTGGTAAGCTCTGGTTCGCGTCTCATCTATTCCTAGTAGCCTACACACTTCGCGAATCAAAGAGCTTTCAAAGCAGGAGCATTGAGCTGAATGGAGTTGGGCCGGGGCTCCCCACAGGCACACTCAGTGTTCGACAGCGGCTGTTGCTTCTAAAGATGTATCCACTTGTGTAAGCGGGACAGCTTCGAACCATTTGGTAAAGTAATCTACCAGGACCAAGATGTACCGATTGTTCCGGGGTGTCTCAGGCAACAACCCCACAATATCTACACCGACCAACTCGTGAGGATATCCTGCGGCCATGATTTGCAACAGCCCTCGACTTCCTATTGGAGAGCTTTTGAAAGAGCCGCATTTCTTGCGCGACTGGCACAACAGCCCGACATTCCCCCCTGATACGGCCACCAAAATCGTTGTCGTGCAGCCGCTTGCAACTTGTTTAATCCCGCATGTCCAAGCACTAGGTGCGAGTCTGTTAGGACGTCACGTACCATAGACTGAGGGACCATGATCTCTCTCACGTAAGGGGGTCCGTACTGGATGAATAATACTCCCTCTGCCATCTCGAGCTGTTCCTATAGCGCCCAAAGGCAGCGAGATTCACAGCTCTTTCCTTCCATTTTCTTACTTGTTGGTCTGTCGCCATTGTTTCGGCACCTTTCATAGATTAACGTAGTCTCAAGATCTGTTGCTTGAGCCTGCTACCAGCGGCCATATTCTGCACCCTGTAGGTTAATCAACGCCACGTGTTGCGCAGTACAAGACGGACCGACGACGTGATTGCGCACAAGACGCCTTGATAAAGTGTCAGCGTTCGAGTGTCGTCTGTCCGGTCTGTGTTCACACACGAAGTCGTATTCTTGCATGATTTCCTGTCATCGGGCTATCTGCCCCTCCAAGTCTTTGGAGGTTTGTAACCAGCGGAGAGACAGGCGGTCTGTGCGTACAATGAAGCTTTTGTTCAGGAGAATTTCGGAAATGTCACACAAGGAATACTAGCGCGAGCATTTCTATTTTGGTCGTACGGTAAATTCACTCGTTCCCCACCGTCTTGTCCTCGTTGCGACAAAACCGCTCCGATTGCACTGTCGCTTGTATCGATATCCAAAACAGACTCTCCGGTCTTCGGCGACAGGTCCGGAAAAGCTATCACTGGCGCCGCGCACAGAGCTTCGCGTAGCGGTTTAAAAACAATCCTATTCTTCCGTTCACGTAAGTTCCTGACTATTTTACAGTAGTCTGTTCAGGGGAGTGAAAGTGCGGGCAAAATGGGTGATGAAGCGGCAATAAGTGGACGCTAGCCCTAAGAAGCCCATCAGCTCGTTTGCGTCCTTTGGCGTAGGCCAAGATCGAATTTGTTCCTTCTTTCTTGGGTCTGTGTGGATACCCGCCCCCGAGATTACATGCTTCAAGAATGTCACCTCTTTGAGTAGGAAGTGACATTTTGAGGACTTCAGTTTTAAACCGACTTCGGCCAGGCGGTCCAGCACGCACTCTAAATTGCTCATATTCTCTCGTTCGGACCTCCGTGGACTATGGCATCATTTAGATACACTGGGCATGTTCTAGGGAACAAGTCTTGTGATGATTCCTGCATCAAGCGTTGAAATGTCGCAGGTGCGTTTGGTAGTCCAAAGGGCATAACTTTGAACTCATCAGCCCCGACGGTATGGTGAAAGCCATATTCACTCGATCGTTTTCTTCGACTTCCACCTGCCAATAGCCTAATGCCAAGTTCAAAATAATTAAATACGTGGCTCCGCCGAGGGCATCAAACAGGTCATCAATTCTTGGTGACGGAAATGCGTGTTTCTTTGTCACTCCATTGAGCTTCCTGTAATCTACGCATAACCTTAATTCGCCGCCTTTCTTTTTCGCCAGGACTATTGGGGCAGCCCATGAAGACTTGGAGGGCTGGATGACGTTCTTCCGTAACATGTCATAAACCGTCTTACGTACTTCATCCTGAAGATGTGCATGTATTCTGCCTGGGGGTATCCCGATTGGAGGAACATCCCCTGTGTTAATTCGATGCTTCAAAATGCTTGTACGACCTAACGTTGCTCCTTCCCACGCGAACACTTATAGTCGACTTTTGATTATCGATTTCAAGCACTGAGCACTACGAGTTGCTGGAAGCCTCACTCAAATTGTCATCTGGCCAATTTGGCGATTTACTTTGGAAGGGACGGTAGTGACATAGAGAGAAAAGTCGATTTCTAACGAAGTTCTATACATAGGTCTCAAATGAGTGGCGCCAGACGGGTTCTTTAGTTTAAGGCTGTGCAAATCGAGCGTGCACCTCAGATGGCCTAAAAGATCCATTCCCACCATAACACAGAATGGGAGGTTAGGGCTCACCACAAAACTTCTCTACATGGCACCCGGCTATCATAACCGGTGCAACGATTCTGCCCTCCGTCGTCATTTGGTCATCGCTGGCCGTATGGATGCGTTGACAGCATGGTTTTCGCTTGTAGCCTGAGTCTGCCTACTGTGTGTGTGTGCCGATTACACCTAAGGAAGCTCCTATATCTACCAGAACTACAGGCGCTATTTCACACATTATTATCTGGACCGTGAGTTCTGCCAGCGGTTAGGAACAATCGGTGAGGGGCGGAACGTAAACTCGATTGCATGGCTTACCTGTTCTGACGTAGCTTCCGGCGGCCTGGTCAACAGTTTCGGAGGCTTGACTATTTGCTCGGAACGCAAGGTTGCATGGTCTACGCGACGTGTTCCACCAAGATCGCCGTTCGCGGCCAGCATATCGCGAGTGTCTAGATCCCCAGTACCGGTCTGAGCTTTTTTTGTGCATTACGGGGCTGTTCCCTTGGCTGGTCGGCCGACGGCTGCCTAAACCCGCTCGAGGTCCTCGGCCAACTGCACTGCGGCGTCAGGGTCGCTGAGTGGACTAAGTAGGAACTCTCCTTTCATGTTCGTTGGCCGGATCCCCTCCACTAGCTGTTCAAAAATCCGCTCCCGGAGTTCCTCTGAAGACTCTTTCTCATATCCGCGTTCGGCCAGGTGCCGCAGTTCGCGAACAATCGACTAAACGGTTTCCCCCTCGAAGTGTCTACGAGCACGGAACTGTTGTCCGTAAGCAGTCGGATGCAAGGGGGCGTTCGATAGAGGCCGTAGCTCGGTAAACGTCTCATCTGACACGGGGGTGTCCAGAATTTCGTCTTAGCAACAATATCAAAGGGTTCTCCGTTCAGCGAACTCGAAATAAGTTTTTTGTGGGACTTTGCTGGGAAGTTACGGTGGTAGGCCCGTGCTTCACCTCCCCAGCGGAAATAGTGGCCCCCCACAGCAAACTTGTCGGAATGTGGAATCAAAACTTGCATCCCCGCTGTTGTGGGTTTCGTCGACATTCTGTGTAGGATGTTCGCAAGGGTTTGCATGATGTGACCGAAGACTCTGGAGGCAGAATGAGTGGGAGAGTGTTGGTCTTTTTCAGTTTTTTTTTGCGGATTTCGACATCTCGTGTTTTGCCAGGGTCGCCAACCTGTAACGCGCAAACAGAAGAGCAGATAGAGATTATGACCGGAGATGCGTTACGCAACACGCGTAAATAGTTTAAATTAAAGTGCCCTGCTTGTTTATCTGACTGTCCTTCGGTTTGAGATCCTCGTGCACAACGCTGACGTAGCGGTCTGAAGGGTGAACGAGGTGCTTGTCCTGGGATAACTTCATCTGAACTCAGCGCTTGGAGGTGGGTTACCATTACGCTTTTCAAAGCTCTGGTCTTTTTTGCTCTGAGTCAGTTGATGTTGGTGATGTAACCACAAAATTTACGTGTCAGGGTGGCGAGGGTTCGCTTAGACAACATGAGAAAGTCGTCTTTTATCACGTGGGTTCTTCAACTTATCAGAGGACTGACGCTTCCACTTCTATCATAATAACTGACGCCACATTTCTCACCGACTACCCAAAATTTTTCATGGTTTCCTTAACGACTACTAACAGTAGCCATGTGGCATACAGATCACTGACTGTGGCCAGCGTTTCTTGATGCTGAATAACTACAGAACTCGGGGTTTTATGCAACGAATTACTCAGTTGTAAAAGGTACCTTCAACGATACGGTGATTCGGTTCTCAGCGTTAATCACCACTTTCTACAGGTTTTTCCTACTGTGAATAAAATTCCAGGACCATACGACATACAGAGGAATTCGTTGTTGCTCTGCACTGATCTGGTGTAAGTCCGGTGCAGTTGGCGTGGAAACATTCGTGGCAAGAACGGCACTCCAGCAGGCAAACCACCTCCGTGAAAGAGCCCGGAGGGCCACAAACTAAAAACGGACGCGCTTGCAACCATGAATGGATTTTAAACAAAATAGACTTTAACAAACGTTAACAAGACGTTAATAAACACGATGTCCATCTTCAAACTCTCTGTATCACCTGACGACCTTTTGGAGTGTTGTCGGAAAAACATTTAGCCGTCAGATGCGTAATATGTAGACAACCACTCCGCTGTCAAACGCCTTTCGAGAACAGCCCGCTTGAAACGGTTTGTTATACGGCTTACTCACAAGATCATTTAGCACTTGGCCTTTGACACCCAACAATATTTTAATGACGTGTTTACTCATGTATATGCAGTGCCCAAATTGCTATGAAATGTGCACTCGGTACTTAATAATAAGTCCAACAGTACGATGACATGTGAGCTTTAGTTGTCACGCACATTTCATGCGGCCCTCCAAACCGTCGACTGAATTCTCCGGTTACCCGAATAAATCTCGAGTGCATGGTAAAATACCACAACAAACAATAGATAGTGTTATATATTCCAGTGATCATGGCAAAAATAATAATATCGAACGAGTTCTTTGTCAGAAATTCCCCATATATATTGGCTGTCATAGTAAATGTCATAACCCCATATTTTCTCATCTAACGTGTGGAATTACATTCTCCCTCCCGATTCCCATTTTATCCATTGAGCGAGGAAATATTTCTGCGACGGATGAACGCACGGAACTTCGTCTAAGCTGAACGGTTCACGAGATGTTCAACTTTGTGACTTTTTCGAGCAAACCGCGAAATCCTGCGTTGAAATCTGCTTATTCCTTCGCTTGATTTTGGGATTTTCCGCCATGCCTCGCCAAAGCTGATATATCTTGAGAATTTTCGGACGCCAATTTTATTCCCTAACAGCAAAAAATTCCAAAGGTGCGGTTGGACACCCTCCCGGAGTGACCATGAAATATTTGAAACATCGCTCGTCCCACAACCTTGTAAACAGTGAATCAGTGTCACATCCCATTTTTTTGAGACTGATTCGGTGAAATGAGCAAACTATCTATTTCTCTGTTGCGTGCGCGAAAGTTCCATGAACTACAGTCGGTTTCTCTTTGACCACGTAATTCTTACAACAAACTTCACGTTTGTGCCACTGTTTAATTATTCGTTTATGTATGGTTTGCAAATATCCACAGTGATCGCGCATAACCAAGCGTGCTTCTCACATATGCGTTGGGAAATATATATTATTTATTTACCTATTTAGCCCTTTGCTACAACCAGGCGATTGTATAAAAATGAAATCAAAAGCGTGGTTATAAAAAACAGCTCTTGATAGACCTATAAATTTGAGTTCAAATGGGTGTAAAGTAGCCGATGAAACTCAACCGTCATTTTCAACAGGTTAAATGTGGGGTCCAACAGAATAATCAACAAACCGAATTCGTATTAACCGCGCTCAGCCAGTGTTGGTTTATTTCACGCTCCATTAGCGCCCTCTGCGTCAAAAGCTAAATATGATCACAGGTATTGATTATCGAACTACGTGTTGATCTAGTTTGTAATGTACCGTGTGCATATATCGGTCTATTGGAATATAACCCAGCGTGCTCCTGAGAACCGGCTTTCTATCATGCCTGGGAAGAATAACTTAAATGTTCGAATTTCCTGATTGAGTGATGGATAAGTCCGTTGTCTGGTTAGTTATTACTGTTATCTCTGTGCATACAAACAGCACACAATTTCAACAATTTTGAATGCAGAAACGTATGTTGACACAGAAAAAAGAAATGTAAGTGCGTCAACTTGTACAGTGATAATTGTATACGAATATATTCATGAGCACATACACGTGAATATCCGGTTATTTCAATTGAAGCCCATGTTGTTATGGGGATATTTATGTATTCATTACCTGACCATATATAAGTCTATGCTCATTAGCATACATATCATAGGTAGTTTTGGAATGCCTGTATTTTAATGCGCATCTGTCCACATATTTGGTCTGTTTAGCAACCAAGTGTCTGCGAATCATCGAATGTGCCTTCATAGCATGTGTCACTGAGATGAATGAGAACAGTTTTGCGAGACAACTGAAAGTATGTTGTATCGTGGCGACCTGGAGATTTCACTGGCCCACTTGCGGTACGGCGTGTAAAAGTGGTTCAAAAAATCAGCTTCATATATTGTACCTGGGCTGCTAAAGAAGTTCGCATGATGTATGCTGTCAGTTTTTTTGTTCGCATGCCACGTGACTATAAAGTGAACCTAATTCACACATGTGTCACACGGTCTTCCGGTCCACTCGCTTGTCGAAGGCCGGTATCTAGACGTTTTAGCTAATTCGCGTGTCGGTGCGGTTCGCAGCATTATCAGAGACCAGCCGTACACTTCGTCGAATGAAGAGTTGATCTCCACTCTCAACGGCCTTTTTTGCGTCTAATAATTTCGTACCTGGGGAAGAGCGGCTTAATGTGTCGAGAACTGAAATATTATATACCTTCTTGGCGAGATTATTGTACCACTTACTCAAACATGATATAGCCTTTATTTCGTTAAAAATGGATAAATTTCGTATGAAAGAAAACCGATTTTTGTGTTGCCCTGTTGGTGTAAATCAGCGCGCTGTCGACGCCATTTTGATTCTCGTCTTTGTGAGTCGTGTGCGCGTCTTACTGGGCTTTTGGCTCACGCTTGTTTCTGTTATCTCCTTTTACAGGATTATCTTTGGACCTCTGCTTCTGAGGAATGCTGTCCTCCAGTGTCTCCACAACGTGGGTTTACGAGTGTATCGGGCACACGAAGCCAGAACGTCCGGCTTACCTGTTACAGTTGGTGCCATTTTGGCTTTTGAGTGTTCAAGTCTCCTGCACGTCTTACTCGGTCTTTGACTCACGATTACTTCCGCAGTCTCGTTTCACCTCGGAGTACTACTTGGCTCGCTTTTATACTTTTACTTTTAATGTATTTTTATTCTGTTTTTATATGCTAATGCTTCTTACTCCCTTTCTTCCCTTGGAACCATTACTTAGGAAGAACGCTTCCCCCAGTGTCTGCAGTATGTACAGATTGGGTTTAGGAGTGTAATGCATACAAAGTACCAGAGCGTCCGGCTTGCGTGTTACAAAAAATTTCCGTCTCCTAACTGTTCCCGTTGACAGTGACTGGTATCAGACCTGACAATGTTGCGATTCCGCAGCCATTCATTGGTGCAGAAAGTACTTCCGACAGCTACGGACGCAAATTGTCTGCACAGAGAGGTATGAATTAACCATTAGCCACAGTTGTATGGCCACCTGTTCATCTCTGGTGTAACCTCACCCGGTGACAACTTTACCTATCTTCACTACCCTGCCAAACGTCTGTACCTTGTGAAACAGTCATACGTGTCTCCAGTCCACGGGTTGTCATTGGCTCGCACTTGCAATAAATGTGCAGCATACCTCGGAAGAATGCTTTTTCCGAAAGTGCATTGGCGGCTGTACAGTGTTTATAGACAGATTTGGATGCGGTGATTGTTATTTGGCTGGTTTGTTGTATAAATTCGGGCGTTGGTGCGTTGGGCGGCAGATAACCGGTTTTCACGCAAGATGTCGGAACTGGTGGACCTCAGTGAAGTGTTCCGAGTATTCTTCCCGGACGGTTTCCGCTGTGAAACGTTCATGGAATTTCGTGGGAAGTTGCGAAAGTTTCAGTTGGAGACAGGAACGAGTTAAGTTATAATAAATTGTGTAACACGTGCCCAGTACTTCCGGAATTCGGGGAGGAAAATTCCGGAATGTGCAGTGTACAAGCAGTGCTACCTGTTTTGTGTGCACTGTACCAGGAAGAGCAGGTGGACGGATAGTGTGAATCACAGGTGAGTATTTCGTTTTCTTCATGTTTATATATATTGTGTTACAGGTTTCAGGATTTTCAGTGTCCGTCGGTTATTCACGTATCTTACAAGGAGGGAGCTTTGCGTATATCGCACAGTTATTTGGTTCACAATCACAGGACAATGTCGGTCGACCCGAGAGTATACCCTGACAACCATAGGCTAGAAAGTTCGGCGGAGGATGCTGTATGTGGGTTGTTGAATAGTTTCCACGAAACCCACGAAGTTATCGATTACGTCAGGCGTGAGTATGATATAGTGATGAATCCTCGTGATGCAAGGTCGTTAAGACGAAGGAAGCGATTACGTGAACATCCGGATTGCGATTTAGAGAGCATACGTAAAATGCTAGAACCTGTAGGACCTATGTATTTGAAAAACGGACGACGAGAGTAACCTGTTGGTTTTGTATTTTACGACTGAAAGCTAAGAACTTTACGTAAATTATGGAAGTGTTATGGCAGATTCCACAGCTGAGTGCAACAACGGAGCTCACCATTTATGGCGCGTTGTTGTTACGGATTGTAATGGTAAAGGTAGGAGAGTGTTTTTATAGTTTTTTCCCTAATGAAAGTTTGCTATGTTATAAGGTCATGTTGGACAGCTTCAAGCAGCTGTTGCCAACAAGGGATGTGAAGACGACCGTGGTAGATAGGCACCCGGCACAGCTGGAATGATTAGGAGAATATTTCCCTAACGTCAAGATTCTGTTTTGTTCATTTCATTTGAAACAGAATATGCTTGACAGATGTAGGCAATTGAAGGGAATATCTTCAAATCAGAGAAACTTTCTCGCCGAAGAAATGAGTGATCTGTTGTATTGCAAATCCGTGGAGGAGTTCAGCGGGATAGTTAGCGGCAACCGCAGTCGCAATAGGGAGCTTGGTGAGTATTCGCAAACTCGCCTGCTTGCTGTGAAAGAGCATTGGGCCACGTATGTACGACGTGGCATTGTGCACTATGGGAATGGGACTAATAACGGGGTGGAGGTGGCTCTATGTATATCAAGGGTAGTCTGTCACCTCGGTCCACGTTATATGATTGCGTAAAGGTGACACTGAATCGAACCGAGTACCTGGAAGTAAAATTCCTGCGGATTGTTACGATGCCGCTAGCGAGTGGTGGACGTTCTGCACGTGAACCGGGCGACGTAAGTGCACTGGAACAACGTTCTCCGTATACACTAAGGGTAGCTGGGGATGACTGGAAGAAGGCTGTTTGCGTGTCGGAAATGCAACCGGGCAAAGTAGTGTTCGCTGCTAAACACGTCGTCAGCATTGACGGTCATGGGTCCGGTAGGTGTTCGTTATTCATTAATTGGGAACTGCCATGCAGACACCTTATGTGGTGTTGTAATACTGACCTTATCGATGCAGGCAATAAGTAGGTGGTGATTGCCGGAATATTTTCGAAGCTGCGCAATTAACGGTGCACGCTTAGGATGTTTTATTAAGGGAAAGGTGAAAAGTGAGGCAAGCAAACTGATAGAGACTGAGAACCTTACCTCGAACATTTGTGGGGTAGTCAGCAGCATGTCAGGTGAGAGTTATGAGTGGATTGTGAGAGCTTTGAAACAGTTTTTGGATATAGCTACATCAGGAGAGAAAGTGTACGTAGAGTTGTGTGCAGGCTTTGACCTCGGGGTTGAAAGGCAAAATCATCTCAGCCGGAGCCGTGCCAGCCATCAACATCCAGTTCTCAATCGAGACCACGGAAGCAGTCTATGCGGAGAACGTCCCCATCAGTAGGCTTTGAAAACCAGCCTGTAATTATGGACGACACGGAGTTCGCCAGGAGTGTCCGGTCACACCACATCGGCAGCAACTCCTTGTTCAAGTATGTCACAAAAAAGAGTAAAGGCCGCGTTCGTTCCCGGGGACGACTAACATTGTTTGGGATGTGGCCGAGAGGATTTGGCGGATGAGGGCTTAACCGACCGGATCCATCGTGACAGCTGTTGCCGTTGGTGGCATCAGCGCTGTGCCGGACACCCAAATGTCGCTTCTATTAATCAGTTGCACGTTTCAAGTTTCACCGCTCGCNCAGCGCTGTGCCGGACACCCAAATGTCGCTTCTATTAATCAGTTGCACGTTTCAAGTTTCACCGCTCGCTTTCATTTTCACCCTTACCATGTCATCAGTATCCGCACTGCTTGCTTACATCAGCTCTTTCATGTAATGCATTTTAACCTACCTCGTTTTTTTATTCCGTCTTACCCCGCCCATCCCGTTTTGCCGCACCCATAGTTTCCGTTGTTACATTGCAGGATGGGCGAGGCTGCTGCAAAATCTAGCCCCTCCTCAAAGCGGTGCAGCAGTGGCAACCATCTGCGGGATGGGTTAAGAAAGCTCTGGTGCGCAACCGAATGATCTTTGTATGGTGAAAAATTACGCAATACATTTTCATCATAATAACGTATATCCGTCTTTTACAATGAAATAGGTTTGGGTGCACTCATTGGAATAGAAACGATTACGGTTACTCGAGATGCATGACCACCATGCGAGGATACTGCAATTGTAGAAGTACCCTCGACGTCCACAGTGGGCTACTCCGTGTGGGTGCAATTCACAACGAACGTACATTTCTCGTTGATAACCCGTAAGCATGTAGCGACTATAATAAATGATATTTTGATAGTCGCATTCATCTGTACATTTTTCTATGATTTTGATTTTGTACCTACTTTTGTTTTAGTCAAGCTACACAATTTGTAACATCCGTCCCGGGGCTAACACACAACTCGCTCCGTGCCTCGCTAGCTTGACGCGCCTCTCTTTACTCTCTATTTTCCAGGGTCGGTAATAATATACGAAGTCAACGCGCTGAGACTTGGCTTTTCACTGTCGATCGATTGTCGATAGTGCTAACTGACAGGGTTGTATTTTGTTGGATCAGTGCCAACAAGCATGTGTGATGCAGTGTATCTATGTTTCACTCGCAATCGTTATATTGTCATGAGTTGACGTTCGCCGCCTATCGTTACGTCATGCAGGAAAATGAGCAGAACCATACAGCGATTTACGTTCGTACGGCTTACCTGAGGATCCCGGTAACATGCGAGCGTGAGATTATTGTACATGATTCCGTATAGTCCTTAGAGCGTGTGCTTACACTGCGCGGTCCATAACACGTTTTTAGCGTCCAGTGCATCTACCCAGAATTCGTGCGTGTTGTTCTGGACGGTTAACAGTCAACTACCATTTCACTGGTTGCTGTCTGCAACGATGCGTAAGGTGTTTTTTGGGGACAACAAATGTAGCCAGCAAAATGCTGTTCCGTAAGAATTACGAACTCAAAATTTTACCACCGTGTGTAGTTTGGGTAGTACAGAGAAAACGCGAGATTATTGCAGGTTGCACACACTCGCATAACATCCGGTACAGTGTATCTCACCCCGTTCGCCTTGCGTATTTTACCAAGTCCATATGCCACTACCATGTAGCTGTAGCCAGAATCCTACACACGTGTTGTCCCGTTTGTCTGCTCTCCAAGCATGACTGCTTGTGTGCCTGCTACAGCACACACGATAGAAACCCACCATCCCTAGGATTTTCGAAACCCAGAAAACAGTGACTTCACTTACGTGGTTAATTTCCTACATACATCATACTCAAGCAATACAGGAACATCGAAATCCTCCCTGTTATGTTCAACCCAGTCGCGGTCAATGACTGTTGCCAATACCTGCTACACGAGGCTCACTGTAACAAAGAAGCCAGGCCTAGGTGAAAGCGACCAGGTGTGGTTGGGTGTCACGATGAAGCTGTTTGAATACGAGTAATTTCTTGCACAGAATGAGAAAGTTCATATATATGCATTTACTACATACTTCGCCGTTGGATTTCGCAACTTAGGAGAATGCAGAGTTTGCGGAAGAGGCTGGGAAGCAACATGTACAGCTGAGGTCGATGGCGAGGCTGGACTCCCTCCGTTCTTCCCAGTTGCTCCGATAACCCTTCTTTCACCAACTGTTGTGGTGTGTACGTGACCAGTCAATGGCGGAGCGGTGTCTTGGCAGCAGCCCTTGCAAGTAACATCGAGAGATGAAGAGACTAGCTGCACATACTGGTGTTTGTTGAGGCCGGTGGACTTGGGATGACGCCAATTCCGACACTAGTAGCGTTACATTACGTTATGTACGTCAATTTTGCCCCCAGATAAATCGCAAACGCTCGGTGCATCACATAGTGTCCACTGAGTCCAAGCGCTTCCAGATCCGATACGAGTCATTGTTGATAGGGACAATCAATGTACCGTGTGGAACAGTTAGTTATCAGCATTTCAGAAAAAGACAAACACGGCAAGACGGAAAAAATCAGAGACCATTTAGCAACAATAGTTCAATACGTAGAGATTTGGCATGACACTCGAAATGATTAACAGTAATCGAATGCAGCCTTCAACACACAGGATTCAAATACTATCACACAATTATCGTTGTCTCTATATAGACAGCCAGAACATTTGATTCAAATTCCAAGCAACCCACACGACGAAACGTAACCATTATCACGACGACCGGACCAATACCAACCGAAGGGGAAACAGTACAGGAGGTATCATTGCGCCTACCTGTAGTGTTCCATCGTTTGACTCAATGATCGACAGGCAAGGNGGCGAGACGATGGCTACAAGCCTATACGCGTTCATTTCATAGAATAATTCTTTGCACTAACCAGTCCAGATTTTGACGTTGAGTCCAACACTTTTACTGTATATCTTTGAAAACGTTCCAAAAAACATTCCCAAACCCTTTGAAAACCAAGAAAACGTTCAAAATATGGCATAAGCTCAACTTCTGTTCCGAGAGAGTTACACATTTCTTTCAGACCGCTCGCTCCCCGTATGTTTCTCTATATTTCAGGCATTTTGGTACGCTTGAACATGTTTCCTGAACCTCCGGAGAACATGTTGGATGACCGTTCAACAGAAGCCCCCTCAAGCTCCCGTCTTCTGGCCTACATCTAACGTTTTATCCTGAATGCATTTGTACACCTTGCATTTTTCAGGGTTTCCGCCTCGTAGAAGCCCAGCGGCTCGGAAGAAGATACAAAGATGCTACTTACGTCGAGTCTATGTCAGCACCCAACTGTATCGTTGTGGAGTAAGCCAACTAGCAAATCGGCTCGGGAAAACCCCACCTGCCCTCCGCATTGCGCCTTACATACACGCAGTTATTAAGCTTCAGCACGCATCATCACCGGTTTGGCTCGCGACTGTCTCCCTTTCATGTGAGGCTGGCCACACCACGGTCATCACTGCTGCAAACGTAGGCCATCGTCAAATCTTACATGTAATGACTCGACGACGTCGAAAGTACAAAACTCCCTCAGCTACATTGTCACGTCGGACTCACCAAGTGTTAGAACTGATCCAACAGAATAATACCCGGTCAGTACTCACTACCAAAAACCGATCGACAATGAAAAACAGAGACTCAGCGCGTTGACCCCTGTGTATTGGTATCGACCCTGGAAAATAGAGTGTACAGAGAAACACGCCAAGCTGGCGACGCACGGAGCGAGTTGTGGTTTTAGCTCTGAGACGGATATTACAGAATGGATAGCTTGACTAAAACAAAAGTAGGTAAAAACCAAAATCGTCAGAAATGTGCAGACGGATGCGACTATCAAAAACATTATTCATTACAGTCGCCACACCACACGGTTTTACGCAACTCATGGTGGTCTCAATAAACAATGCACGTTGTACAAAACGCTCAGATGGTATGTGGAGCACGTGGCTCAATCATCACAAATTGTGTACCAAATCAGTTGACCAACTGACGGTGTGCACCGAACGTTAGACGACGTCCAGATGCTCAGACCGACTTTTCTGATGCTTACTGTGCTGAACGCACTATGAATCACGAAATTTCGTCAGGGTTCCACAAAGTGACGTGTGCACACATTGTTATTTAGTGGGAAGCCCAAATCGTCCGACCAGCGCTTAAACGCGTCGAGATCAATCCGTAGTGTACTGGAGTTACTGACATTCAAGATTTTTAGGTCATTGTCGTATAGAAGAGTGTTGCTGGATATATTGTTCGGAAAGTCGTTAATGTAGATTAGAAACAAAAGAGGATCCGGCACTGACCCTGGATGAACCCCTGCAGAAATCGGAGATGGAGAGGAAAGGTCTGATCAGGTTTCCACCCTAAAAGTTTTACTATCCAGAAAAGAGGTAAACTAGAAAAAAACTTTGTCTGGATACCATAAGCTTCCAGTTTGAGTCTGTGGGTCAAAAGCCTCGGCGAAGTGAAAGAAGACGACAATTGAGATTAGATCGTTGTCATTTGTTTCCGTCAGATTGTCCATAAAGATCAGCATATTTGTTATGCATGGTCGATTAGGAAGAAAGCCATGCTGTGTGGAGGAAAAGACCGTTCGACAAGAAATGTTCGAGGATGGCGCGCTTCAATGAGCAATAGTATATCGCATGGAATGATAGTAAGGCTAACTGGCCGATAACTGGCTGCGGAGTGTCGATTACCCGCTCTGAAGATGGACTTAACCGTGGCTTCTTTTCATGAACTGTGGAGAATGCCACTATAGACTGTCTGTTTAAACAACTTATAAGGGGGTTATGCCAAACTAGCAGCTGTCTTTGAGAATCCCGGGGTGGATCTTGTCAGGACCCATCACACTGTGCGAAATAACCTTGTATGAAAGGTCTTCAACATGCAATACAGAAAACTCAGCGATAAAAATTGGCTGCCGGAAGCTCCGCAGTGGTAGAGTAGGGCACCAGTTCGCAGATATAACGCCATAGTCTGTTGAGCAGTATTCCTCAAATAACTCGGCCAAAACTAGGGGGTCCGAAGAAGTCTCCTCTTCCCGCAGTCGCAGAGACAACTAATGGTTTATTCTTTTTCAGTTGGCACATATGTTTAAGTAAGGAGTTTCTGTATAAGCGAGCTCTCGGAAGGATCTTTTCATATGCATGACTAATGTGTTCGTGGATTTTCCGCTTACACTTATTTCGAACAGTGTGGAAAGGACATATGTCCTCCGGGTTTACTGTAAGCTTATGATTCCAGAATAGTTAGGAAGGACCGTCAAAGAGACGGATGTATTCTGCGCATAAAAGGTGAGCGATAAGAGGTGCACAATTTGTGCAGTACGGATAAATCACCGGCTTTCTAAATCGCGTTTGAAACACATGATATTTCTGGTCCACAGAATCATATTCACGAAAGATTTACCCTGGATATCTTCTCAGGTGATTAATACCAGCCTGAATGAAATTTTGAATTAAAGATAAACAGACAATGGTCAGTGTCCAAGTGCCGCCTTGATGATTAATCTGTCTACCAGGTGGCCTTCAATAATGACTGGATCCAACAGAGAGTCTGACCAGAATGATGCCCCGTCGGGGCGATGACATGCTGTGTCCACACTCTCCGTCGTGTCAACATCGACAAGGAAGTCGAGAATCCGCTTCCGAAGTCCTGGGGAGACATCGGTGCCCAGCTTACCTTGGGTGCATTGATGCCTCTCATGATAAGTAGATGGGAAAAAAGTCGTAATCCCAGGTTTTCTATGCTTTCAAGAGCGTCATCGTCGGGAGTATTGAATGAAGAACGGCAAATAATCCCCCCCTATGAGTGAGTCTTGGCCACGCAATGTTAGTCGAAACCACAGAGCGCTACGTTTACTAGAGGACTGAAATTCCCCGATAACCCTGGTTGTCGGCAGATTCTGCATAAGGAAAATCGCACAGCTCCCTAGTCTCCCTCGAGCGGATTCAGCCCGGTAAACAGAGTAACCGGGACCACTAAGTTCACTGCCACTATCACCAATGAACCAGGTTTCCTTAAAAGCGAAGATGTGCGGTTGAGGGTCATGAACTAACTGCTTGGTTCCCAGTGAATTATTGAACAGCCAGACATTTCCTAGTAATTAAAGGCTACTTCCTTGTGTGCCTTTGCGAGGAGAACGTGCGAAAAAGAGATCGAGAGGTCAGGCCTAATACTGAGGGGCTAGAGATAGCACAGTGGATGAACTCAGACTGTTCTGCAGAGTTGGTCTGAAAGCCCACTTTGCGGCAGCAATCCCGACGTCACTGCCGAAACGTACGTCAGAGACCCGTCGGGGCGCTTGACTAACAATCATGGCGTCGCAAATTGCGGTCACCGTGTCCCTGTCAATTTCCGCTTTCTACGAGAGTGTTTAGAAGTTTTTACTCACGAAAAATTTGGTCCCTTCATCTGTTGAAGGACAAGCTTTGAAAGAAGCATTGTGTGGTGTTGTAAGACCACTAATATTAATACTTAATGGAGAGGCTAAGGAAGGCTCCCGTTCCGAATTCTTAGATGGGAGAGTTTTGTACACAGCCGTTTAATAGACTTGGATGCGTAGCACGCAAAACGGATTCCGGGCAATCCCAATGCCAGCAACACTTGTGCGTTTACAGGGCCGGTCATTGGACCGTCGTCTACAAAAACGGCACCCCCACTTTCTACTGCAGACAGAAACCTCAGTGGAGACTGTGGGAGGAGAATCTACAACCTTAGTACCCAACTGTAGTTTGCAGTCAGCCATGATGTGTTCTGGTTTCAGTCCGCCGGTCACGCTTCTCTCTATTACAGAGAGCGATTGAGAGACACCTTTTAGGTTGGTTTCAGAGGACTTTAAAATCACCGTCTTTCCGAACGTTGTCTCGGAGCTCAGCGTATGTAAAATTCCAAAAGACCAAGTGACTTTTTGGTTGACCTAGCGCATGCATAAAGTTTGTGAAATTCGGGAAGAAATATGCCAGGAATGAACTAGCTCAGATGAAGAAGAGGTTGTGGGGAAGCAACTCCATGAAATAATCCTTTGTTCGAGAGCCTTTTCTTTCATTTTCATTGCAGCCTCCTCTGTGTGCAGTTGAGAGGGCAACTGCCGTCTTAGTGATTGCAAAATAACGGAGGGCATGCTCAGTGCTCGTTCAAAGACTGCAGTTCCAATTTCATTTCGGATTAAACCTGTTGAAATTCGTTCATTTTACTCCCACAGAAAAAAAGGAGGCAGAGAGTTACGCCCCTCTGCCGTGTGTCAGTACATGCAGTTCACGTAAGCAGACGTACCACAATCTGTTGTGCATCACACACCCTTTGCTACCGATTCTTCGAGAAATACCTCCAGGCGGGGATGCTATAGTGGTATTATAACTCCAGTATTAAGCGCGGATCAACAGACGCCCGCTTGACACCGAGCAAGAAAAACCGACTGGATACGGGTGTCTTAGGCCCCCGATTAACCTGCGTGACAATCGCTGAACCGCTGAGCTCCGCAAAAAACCAGTGACCATCAGTATTTCACCTATACGGCTCTCCACCGTGTATCAATGCATGATCAACAGACATCAGTTGGACACCAATTAAAACTCGACTATATCCAAGTACCTTGGGTCTCTGCCTCGAACCCGTATATCAATCGCCGATTGAACCGATGGAATGAAGTGGATTTGAAGATAAGCGTTGCCCTTCCTTTTGTTTCTTTAAAAGCCTGGTAGTTAACTACAGACGAAGGCGTTTTCCTTCACGCCCTTCACCGCGGATTTTTTCTCTTTTGTATAATACACTGTCGTAACATTCCACTTACTTAGTCTGAGCTTGCTTCATAACTCCTGGCTGCAGTGGCCCGCCTTTACTGCAGAATGGTCACACGATTCACTCGCAGCTCACGTATCAAGCTTGTCCACGTAAAGGACCATGCACCACAATGGTTCGGCTGCAATACGTGATTTCACATTTCCTGCCCTGGCGCCCCTCCAGGGCTGACCCCGGGAGACATAACCTTCTATTCCCATCGAGCTGATCACCTAGCACGAGCTGATCACCTAGCACGAGCTGATCACTTAATCGTTCCCTTAGTTCACATGCAGTCTCAAGAAAACGTACACCAACCGGCTCAGTCAGAGTTGGCGATAACCATGCCGATGCGTCCAGCGTTCTCCGGAAAATCCAGTCTATCACCGACCCCAGCAACCTGCATTCATTCAGAACAAACTGTCAAATGTGCTTATACCAACGTCCAAATTCACACCAGTAAACCAGGTAAACTCTGTGCGCTTTGCCTCGCGAATAACCTCTCCATCGTCTGAATTACTAAGTCATGTCTCTCACCAAATCATCTTGATATAGCAGGCATCCTCCTCTTTCGGAAGGATCGAATAATGGGTATAGGATCTTCTGCCCGTCTCAAGGCGGTGTTGCCCTTTATGTTTGCAACTCACTCTGGACTACTCTCCTATCTCACCCAATGATCACCACGCAAAATGTGTACTCTACGGACACATGCGTAAACGCGTCTCCTACGATCAGAAAGCAGGATCGGGTGATCGGATGCAGTATGAAGACTGATCAAACTTCGAGACGTCGAAGCTCTGCTCCAACTACATCCAAATTTTGGAACTGTCGTGGAGACACGACGTTACCAAAATGTTCTTGAAACGAAAGGTAAATCGAGGGCATTCACGCTCAAGCTGTGGGTTCGGGGAAAGGCGGTAGGTATGCGTCGGCTGTAAAAATGCACGTGATTGGTCGAAAATTTCACTGGCGCTCATTTGAAATTGGGCCGTTGTAATAGCACGCAGTACGCCGTCATTTTGTTTTACCACATACACTCCCTCCCGTTTCCTTTCAGGTCCTCAGAAACGCGGGCTTGCCGCGTCCGTGGACGGGGCTGGAGAATTTGGCCAACCGGAGGCTGAGGTCAGCGGTCAGTAAAATTGGGGCCACTCCTGATTGGTGGCTTGTTTCCGGACCGTGGGGCCCCTTAAATATATGGACAAAGACACGGTATGAGGAAGACCTCCTTCGGTGTCTGTATTGTGTGATTACACCTTCCTCGTTGCCTTGTGACTTTTCTCTTTTTGTGTGGGGTAGACCCTATTGTGCTTCGATTACGAACGTTGAACATTGTGTGTTTTGTCGCTCGTGTCTGACCCATTGGAATAGTACACTGTAAATTAGTATGTGTGTGTAATGGTTTCCCCCCAAGTTAACACATGCTTTGTATGAACACTCAGCATGGTAAAATGGGAGTATGATT
The DNA here is from genome assembly GCA_008508345.1 of Paragonimus westermani. Lineage (NCBI taxonomy): Eukaryota > Metazoa > Platyhelminthes > Trematoda > Plagiorchiida > Troglotrematidae > Paragonimus > Paragonimus westermani. The sequence goes on from QNGE01000196.1 coordinate 20,204, forward strand.
TTTTTTGTTCATATAGGTGTTGTAGTGGACCTAAACACGGTCAAATTACTCAAGCACGAACGCGGAGCCAAAATGTGTTAAAAACCAAAATGAAGTGACTCACAGTTGTTCGTGGAGGTGTGTTAGTTTATAAGTTCCACTACACGGAATGAAACATCCGACGAAACGATCTGCAATGTTACTTCTAAGAGATTTCTGCTGAGAGAGATGGTTGGTACCGTTGGTATTCAAGCCTCCCGAAACCTGTACTTGAGCGACGCAAAACGCAGAGAAAACGCACGGCTCACGACCTCGGGAGTAGATTCTGAGTTATTGAATATCGAATCAATCAATTAACTCGATTTAAACACGGACTGTACAAGTGAGTTAGATTAGGGCGAAAAGAGCGAACAATAAAAATTATAAAGTACAAAGTGCTGTACAGAACGCTACAGTGTGGAGCGGAGGCGGGCTGGATGATGTATGCAACGTGTGATCTACCGGTGGTACTTGCGGTTTGGTTGGATTCCTGTGGTGGTTAGTTTAGTCGTGTATGGCTTCGCCATATGAGTGTAGTTGGAGTCAGCTTTTATTCCGGATGGACGCTGGTTTCAATTGTCAATGAAGTTGGGGTGTTTAAATGTAGGGCTTGAAGTTCTGTTTGATTGGTCTGGGTGTGCGGTATTTTGCTTTGCGGAACTGTTTGCAAATTGTACATGATTGATTGAGTTTCTTCTACTGTTGTTGTTGTTGTTGTTGTTGTTGTTGTTGTTGTTGGCGTATTGGAGGATTCTTGTGGAAGTTCGTAGTGCATACTCTGAAGGTAAGTCATGAGGGAGGTATTCCTTGCCTGTCGATCATTGAGTCAAACGATGGAACACTACAGGTAGGCGCAATGATACCTCCTGTACTGTTTCCCCTTCGGTTGGTATTGGTCCGGTCGTCGTGATAATGGTTACGTTTCGTCGTGTGGGTTGCTTGGAATTTGAATCAAATGTTCTGGCTGTCTATATAGAGACAACGATAATTGTGTGATAGTATTTGAATCCTGTGTGTTGAAGGCTGCATTCGATTACTGTTAATCATTTCGAGTGTCATGCCAAATCTCTACGTATTGAACTATTGTTGCTAAATGGTCTCTGATTTTTTCCGTCTTGCCGTGTTTGTCTTTTTCTGAAATGCTGATAACTAACTGTTCCACACGGTACATTGATTGTCCCTATCAACAATGACTCGTATCGGATCTGGAAGCGCTTGGACTCAGTGGACACTATGTGATGCACCGAGCGTTTGCGATTTATCTGGGGGCAAAATTGACGTACATAACGTAATGTAACGCTACTAGTGTCGGAATTGGCGTCATCCCAAGTCCACCGGCCTCAACAAACACCAGTATGTGCAGCTAGTCTCTTCATCTCTCGATGTTACTTGCAAGGGCTGCTGCCAAGACACCGCTCCGCCATTGACTGGTCACGTACACACCACAACAGTTGGTGAAAGAAGGGTTATCGGAGCAACTGGGAAGAACGGAGGGAGTCCAGCCTCGCCATCGACCTCAGCTGTACATGTTGCTTCCCAGCCTCTTCCGCAAACTCTGCATTCTCCTAAGTTGCGAAATCCAACGGCGAAGTATGTAGTAAATGCATATATATGAACTTTCTCATTCTGTGCAAGAAATTACTCGTATTCAAACAGCTTCATCGTGACACCCAACCACACCTGGTCGCTTTCACCTAGGCCTGGCTTCTTTGTTACAGTGAGCCTCGTGTAGCAGGTATTGGCAACAGTCATTGACCGCGACTGGGTTGAACATAACAGGGAGGATTTCGATGTTCCTGTATTGCTTGAGTATGATGTATGTAGGAAATTAACCACGTAAGTGAAGTCACTGTTTTCTGGGTTTCGAAAATCCTAGGGATGGTGGGTTTCTATCGTGTGTGCTGTAGCAGGCACACAAGCAGTCATGCTTGGAGAGCAGACAAACGGGACAACACGTGTGTAGGATTCTGGCTACAGCTACATGGTAGTGGCATATGGACTTGGTAAAATACGCAAGGCGAACGGGGTGAGATACACTGTACCGGATGTTATGCGAGTGTGTGCAACCTGCAATAATCTCGCGTTTTCTCTGTACTACCCAAACTACACACGGTGGTAAAATTTTGAGTTCGTAATTCTTACGGAACAGCATTTTGCTGGCTACATTTGTTGTCCCCAAAAAACACCTTACGCATCGTTGCAGACAGCAACCAGTGAAATGGTAGTTGACTGTTAACCGTCCAGAACAACACGCACGAATTCTGGGTAGATGCACTGGACGCTAAAAACGTGTTATGGACCGCGCAGTGTAAGCACACGCTCTAAGGACTATACGGAATCATGTACAATAATCTCACGCTCGCATGTTACCGGGATCCTCAGGTAAGCCGTACGAACGTAAATCGCTGTATGGTTCTGCTCATTTTCCTGCATGACGTAACGATAGGCGGCGAACGTCAACTCATGACAATATAACGATTGCGAGTGAAACATAGATACACTGCATCACACATGCTTGTTGGCACTGATCCAACAAAATACAACCCTGTCAGTTAGCACTATCGACAATCGATCGACAGTGAAAAGCCAAGTCTCAGCGCGTTGACTTCGTATATTATTACCGACCCTGGAAAATAGAGAGTAAAGAGAGGCGCGTCAAGCTAGCGAGGCACGGAGCGAGTTGTGTGTTAGCCCCGGGACGGATGTTACAAATTGTGTAGCTTGACTAAAACAAAAGTAGGTACAAAATCAAAATCATAGAAAAATGTACAGATGAATGCGACTATCAAAATATCATTTATTATAGTCGCTACATGCTTACGGGTTATCAACGAGAAATGTACGTTCGTTGTGAATTGCACCCACACGGAGTAGCCCACTGTGGACGTCGAGGGTACTTCTACAATTGCAGTATCCTCGCATGGTGGTCATGCATCTCGAGTAACCGTAATCGTTTCTATTCCAATGAGTGCACCCAAACCTATTTCATTGTAAAAGACGGATATACGTTATTATGATGAAAATGTATTGCGTAATTTTTCACCATACAAAGATCATTCGGTTGCGCACCAGAGCTTTCTTAACCCATCCCGCAGATGGTTGCCACTGCTGCACCGCTTTGAGGAGGGGCTAGATTTTGCAGCAGCCTCGCCCATCCTGCAATGTAACAACGGAAACTATGGGTGCGGCAAAACGGGATGGGCGGGGTAAGACGGAATAAAAAAACGAGGTAGGTTAAAATGCATTACATGAAAGAGCTGATGTAAGCAAGCAGTGCGGATACTGATGACATGGTAAGGGTGAAAATGAAAGCGAGCGGTGAAACTTGAAACGTGCAACTGATTAATAGAAGCGACATTTGGGTGTCCGGCACAGCGCTGATGCCACCAACGGCAACAGCTGTCACGATGGATCCGGTCGGTTAAGCCCTCATCCGCCAAATCCTCTCGGCCACATCCCAAACAATGTTAGTCGTCCCCGGGAACGAACGCGGCCTTTACTCTTTTTTGTGACATACTTGAACAAGGAGTTGCTGCCGATGTGGTGTGACCGGACACTCCTGGCGAACTCCGTGTCGTCCATAATTACAGGCTGGTTTTCAAAGCCTACTGATGGGGACGTTCTCCGCATAGACTGCTTCCGTGGTCTCGATTGAGAACTGGATGTTGATGGCTGGCACGGCTCCGGCTGAGATGATTTTGCCTTTCAACCCCGAGGTCAAAGCCTGCACACAACTCTACGTACACTTTCTCTCCTGATGTAGCTATATCCAAAAACTGTTTCAAAGCTCTCACAATCCACTCATAACTCTCACCTGACATGCTGCTGACTACCCCACAAATGTTCGAGGTAAGGTTCTCAGTCTCTATCAGTTTGCTTGCCTCACTTTTCACCTTTCCCTTAATAAAACATCCTAAGCGTGCACCGTTAATTGCGCAGCTTCGAAAATATTCCGGCAATCACCACCTACTTATTGCCTGCATCGATAAGGTCAGTATTACAACACCACATAAGGTGTCTGCATGGCAGTTCCCAATTAATGAATAACGAACACCTACCGGACCCATGACCGTCAATGCTGACGACGTGTTTAGCAGCGAACACTACTTTGCCCGGTTGCATTTCCGACACGCAAACAGCCTTCTTCCAGTCATCCCCAGCTACCCTTAGTGTATACGGAGAACGTTGTTCCAGTGCACTTACGTCGCCCGGTTCACGTGCAGAACGTCCACCACTCGCTAGCGGCATCGTAACAATCCGCAGGAATTTTACTTCCAGGTACTCGGTTCGATTCAGTGTCACCTTTACGCAATCATATAACGTGGACCGAGGTGACAGACTACCCTTGATATACATAGAGCCACCTCCACCCCGTTATTAGTCCCATTCCCATAGTGCACAATGCCACGTCGTACATACGTGGCCCAATGCTCTTTCACAGCAAGCAGGCGAGTTTGCGAATACTCACCAAGCTCCCTATTGCGACTGCGGTTGCCGCTAACTATCCCGCTGAACTCCTCCACGGATTTGCAATACAACAGATCACTCATTTCTTCGGCGAGAAAGTTTCTCTGATTTGAAGATATTCCCTTCAATTGCCTACATCTGTCAAGCATATTCTGTTTCAAATGAAATGAACAAAACAGAATCTTGACGTTAGGGAAATATTCTCCTAATCATTCCAGCTGTGCCGGGTGCCTATCTACCACGGTCGTCTTCACATCCCTTGTTGGCAACAGCTGCTTGAAGCTGTCCAACATGACCTTATAACATAGCAAACTTTCATTAGGGAAAAAACTATAAAAACACTCTCCTACCTTTACCATTACAATCCGTAACAACAACGCGCCATAAATGGTGAGCTCCGTTGTTGCACTCAGCTGTGGAATCTGCCATAACACTTCCATAATTTACGTAAAGTTCTTAGCTTTCAGTCGTAAAATACAAAACCAACAGGTTACTCTCGTCGTCCGTTTTTCAAATACATAGGTCCTACAGGTTCTAGCATTTTACGTATGCTCTCTAAATCGCAATCCGGATGTTCACGTAATCGCTTCCTTCGTCTTAACGACCTTGCATCACGAGGATTCATCACTATATCATACTCACGCCTGACGTAATCGATAACTTCGTGGGTTTCGTGGAAACTATTCAACAACCCACATACAGCATCCTCCGCCGAACTTTCTAGCCTATGGTTGTCAGGGTATACTCTCGGGTCGACCGACATTGTCCTGTGATTGTGAACCAAATAACTGTGCGATATACGCAAAGCTCCCTCCTTGTAAGATACGTGAATAACCGACGGACACTGAAAATCCTGAAACCTGTAACACAATATATATAAACATGAAGAAAACGAAATACTCACCTGTGATTCACACTATCCGTCCACCTGCTCTTCCTGGTACAGTGCACACAAAACAGGTAGCACTGCTTGTACACTGCACATTCCGGAATTTTCCTCCCCGAATTCCGGAAGTACTGGGCACGTGTTACACAATTTATTATAACTTAACTCGTTCCTGTCTCCAACTGAAACTTTCGCAACTTCCCACGAAATTCCATGAACGTTTCACAGCGGAAACCGTCCGGGAAGAATACTCGGAACACTTCACTGAGGTCCACCAGTTCCGACATCTTGCGTGAAAACCGGTTATCTGCCGCCCAACGCACCAACGCCCGAATTTATACAACAAACCAGCCAAATAACAATCACCGCATCCAAATCTGTCTATAAACACTGTACAGCCGCCAATGCACTTTCGGAAAAAGCATTCTTCCGAGGTATGCTGCACATTTATTGCAAGTGCGAGCCAATGACAACCCGTGGACTGGAGACACGTATGACTGTTTCACAAGGTACAGACGTTTGGCAGGGTAGTGAAGATAGGTAAAGTTGTCACCGGGTGAGGTTACACCAGAGATGAACAGGTGGCCATACAACTGTGGCTAGTGGTTAATTCATACCTCTCTGTGCAGACAATTTGCGTCCGTAGCTGTCGGAAGTACTTTCTGCACCAATGAATGGCTGCGGAATCGCAACATTGTCAGGTCTGATACCAGTCACTGTCAACGGGAACAGTTAGGAGACGGAAATTTTTTGTAACACGCAAGCCGGACGCTCTGGTACTTTGTATGCATTACACTCCTAAACCCAATCTGTACATACTGCAGACACTGGGGGAAGCGTTCTTCCTAAGTAATGGTTCCAAGGGAAGAAAGGGAGTAAGAAGCATTAGCATATAAAAACAGAATAAAAATACATTAAAAGTAAAAGTATAAAAGCGAGCCAAGTAGTACTCCGAGGTGAAACGAGACTGCGGAAGTAATCGTGAGTCAAAGACCGAGTAAGACGTGCAGGAGACTTGAACACTCAAAAGCCAAAATGGCACCAACTGTAACAGGTAAGCCGGACGTTCTGGCTTCGTGTGCCCGATACACTCGTAAACCCACGTTGTGGAGACACTGGAGGACAGCATTCCTCAGAAGCAGAGGTCCAAAGATAATCCTGTAAAAGGAGATAACAGAAACAAGCGTGAGCCAAAAGCCCAGTAAGACGCGCACACGACTCACAAAGACGAGAATCAAAATGGCGTCGACAGCGCGCTGATTTACACCAACAGGGCAACACAAAAATCGGTTTTCTTTCATACGAAATTTATCCATTTTTAACGAAATAAAGGCTATATCATGTTTGAGTAAGTGGTACAATAATCTCGCCAAGAAGGTATATAATATTTCAGTTCTCGACACATTAAGCCGCTCTTCCCCAGGTACGAAATTATTAGACGCAAAAAAGGCCGTTGAGAGTGGAGATCAACTCTTCATTCGACGAAGTGTACGGCTGGTCTCTGATAATGCTGCGAACCGCACCGACACGCGAATTAGCTAAAACGTCTAGATACCGGCCTTCGACAAGCGAGTGGACCGGAAGACCGTGTGACACATGTGTGAATTAGGTTCACTTTATAGTCACGTGGCATGCGAACAAAAAAACTGACAGCATACATCATGCGAACTTCTTTAGCAGCCCAGGTACAATATATGAAGCTGATTTTTTGAACCACTTTTACACGCCGTACCGCAAGTGGGCCAGTGAAATCTCCAGGTCGCCACGATACAACATACTTTCAGTTGTCTCGCAAAACTGTTCTCATTCATCTCAGTGACACATGCTATGAAGGCACATTCGATGATTCGCAGACACTTGGTTGCTAAACAGACCAAATATGTGGACAAATGCGCATTAAAATACAGGCATTCCAAAACTACCTATGATATGTATGCTAATGAGCATAGACTTATATATGGTCAGGTAATGAATACATAAATATCCCCATAACAACATGGGCTTCAATTGAAATAACCGGATATTCACGTGTATGTGCTCATGAATATATTCGTATACAATTATCACTGTACAAGTTGACGCACTTACATTTCTTTTTTCTGTGTCAACATACGTTTCTGCATTCAAAATTGTTGAAATTGTGTGCTGTTTGTATGCACAGAGATAACAGTAATAACTAACCAGACAACGGACTTATCCATCACTCAATCAGGAAATTCGAACATTTAAGTTATTCTTCCCAGGCATGATAGAAAGCCGGTTCTCAGGAGCACGCTGGGTTATATTCCAATAGACCGATATATGCACACGGTACATTACAAACTAGATCAACACGTAGTTCGATAATCAATACCTGTGATCATATTTAGCTTTTGACGCAGAGGGCGCTAATGGAGCGTGAAATAAACCAACACTGGCTGAGCGCGGTTAATACGAATTCGGTTTGTTGATTATTCTGTTGGACCCCACATTTAACCTGTTGAAAATGACGGTTGAGTTTCATCGGCTACTTTACACCCATTTGAACTCAAATTTATAGGTCTATCAAGAGCTGTTTTTTATAACCACGCTTTTGATTTCATTTTTATACAATCGCCTGGTTGTAGCAAAGGGCTAAATAGGTAAATAAATAATATATATTTCCCAACGCATATGTGAGAAGCACGCTTGGTTATGCGCGATCACTGTGGATATTTGCAAACCATACATAAACGAATAATTAAACAGTGGCACAAACGTGAAGTTTGTTGTAAGAATTACGTGGTCAAAGAGAAACCGACTGTAGTTCATGGAACTTTCGCGCACGCAACAGAGAAATAGATAGTTTGCTCATTTCACCGAATCAGTCTCAAAAAAATGGGATGTGACACTGATTCACTGTTTACAAGGTTGTGGGACGAGCGATGTTTCAAATATTTCATGGTCACTCCGGGAGGGTGTCCAACCGCACCTTTGGAATTTTTTGCTGTTAGGGAATAAAATTGGCGTCCGAAAATTCTCAAGATATATCAGCTTTGGCGAGGCATGGCGGAAAATCCCAAAATCAAGCGAAGGAATAAGCAGATTTCAACGCAGGATTTCGCGGTTTGCTCGAAAAAGTCACAAAGTTGAACATCTCGTGAACCGTTCAGCTTAGACGAAGTTCCGTGCGTTCATCCGTCGCAGAAATATTTCCTCGCTCAATGGATAAAATGGGAATCGGGAGGGAGAATGTAATTCCACACGTTAGATGAGAAAATATGGGGTTATGACATTTACTATGACAGCCAATATATATGGGGAATTTCTGACAAAGAACTCGTTCGATATTATTATTTTTGCCATGATCACTGGAATATATAACACTATCTATTGTTTGTTGTGGTATTTTACCATGCACTCGAGATTTATTCGGGTAACCGGAGAATTCAGTCGACGGTTTGGAGGGCCGCATGAAATGTGCGTGACAACTAAAGCTCACATGTCATCGTACTGTTGGACTTATTATTAAGTACCGAGTGCACATTTCATAGCAATTTGGGCACTGCATATACATGAGTAAACACGTCATTAAAATATTGTTGGGTGTCAAAGGCCAAGTGCTAAATGATCTTGTGAGTAAGCCGTATAACAAACCGTTTCAAGCGGGCTGTTCTCGAAAGGCGTTTGACAGCGGAGTGGTTGTCTACATATTACGCATCTGACGGCTAAATGTTTTTCCGACAACACTCCAAAAGGTCGTCAGGTGATACAGAGAGTTTGAAGATGGACATCGTGTTTATTAACGTCTTGTTAACGTTTGTTAAAGTCTATTTTGTTTAAAATCCATTCATGGTTGCAAGCGCGTCCGTTTTTAGTTTGTGGCCCTCCGGGCTCTTTCACGGAGGTGGTTTGCCTGCTGGAGTGCCGTTCTTGCCACGAATGTTTCCACGCCAACTGCACCGGACTTACACCAGATCAGTGCAGAGCAACAACGAATTCCTCTGTATGTCGTATGGTCCTGGAATTTTATTCACAGTAGGAAAAACCTGTAGAAAGTGGTGATTAACGCTGAGAACCGAATCACCGTATCGTTGAAGGTACCTTTTACAACTGAGTAATTCGTTGCATAAAACCCCGAGTTCTGTAGTTATTCAGCATCAAGAAACGCTGGCCACAGTCAGTGATCTGTATGCCACATGGCTACTGTTAGTAGTCGTTAAGGAAACCATGAAAAATTTTGGGTAGTCGGTGAGAAATGTGGCGTCAGTTATTATGATAGAAGTGGAAGCGTCAGTCCTCTGATAAGTTAAAGAACCCACGTGATAAAAGACGACTTTCTCATGTTGTCTAAGCGAACCCTCGCCACCCTGACACGTAAATTTTGTGGTTACATCACCAACATCAACTGACTCAGAGCAAAAAAGACCAGAGCTTTGAAAAGCGTAATGGTAACCCACCTCCAAGCGCTGAGTTCAGATGAAGTTATCCCAGGACAAGCACCTCGTTCACCCTTCAGACCGCTACGTCAGCGTTGTGCACGAGGATCTCAAACCGAAGGACAGTCAGATAAACAAGCAGGGCACTTTAATTTAAACTATTTACGCGTGTTGCGTAACGCATCTCCGGTCATAATCTCTATCTGCTCTTCTGTTTGCGCGTTACAGGTTGGCGACCCTGGCAAAACACGAGATGTCGAAATCCGCAAAAAAACTGAAAAAGACCAACACTCTCCCACTCCTTCTGCCTCCAGAGTCTTCGGTCACATCATGCAAACCCTTGCGAACATCCTACACAGAATGTCGACGAAACCCACAACAGCGGGGATGCAAGTTTTGATTCCACATTCCGACAAGTTTGCTGTGGGGGGCCACTATTTCCGCTGGGGAGGTGAAGCACGGGCCTACCACCGTAACTTCCCAGCAAAGTCCCACAAAAAACTTATTTCGAGTTCGCTGAACGGAGAACCCTTTGATATTGTTGCTAAGACGAAATTCTGGACACCCCCGTGTCAGATGAGACGTTTACCGAGCTACGGCCTCTATCGAACGCCCCCTTGCATCCGACTGCTTACGGACAACAGTTCCGTGCTCGTAGACACTTCGAGGGGGAAACCGTTTAGTCGATTGTTCGCGAACTGCGGCACCTGGCCGAACGCGGATATGAGAAAGAGTCTTCAGAGGAACTCCGGGAGCGGATTTTTGAACAGCTAGTGGAGGGGATCCGGCCAACGAACATGAAAGGAGAGTTCCTACTTAGTCCACTCAGCGACCCTGACGCCGCAGTGCAGTTGGCCGAGGACCTCGAGCGGGTTTAGGCAGCCGTCGGCCGACCAGCCAAGGGAACAGCCCCGTAATGCACAAAAAAAGCTCAGACCGGTACTGGGGATCTAGACACTCGCGATATGCTGGCCGCGAACGGCGATCTTGGTGGAACACGTCGCGTAGACCATGCAACCTTGCGTTCCGAGCAAATAGTCAAGCCTCCGAAACTGTTGACCAGGCCGCCGGAAGCTACGTCAGAACAGGTAAGCCATGCAATCGAGTTTACGTTCCGCCCCTCACCGATTGTTCCTAACCGCTGGCAGAACTCACGGTCCAGATAATAATGTGTGAAATAGCGCCTGTAGTTCTGGTAGATATAGGAGCTTCCTTAGGTGTAATCGGCACACACACACAGTAGGCAGACTCAGGCTACAAGCGAAAACCATGCTGTCAACGCATCCATACGGCCAGCGATGACCAAATGACGACGGAGGGCAGAATCGTTGCACCGGTTATGATAGCCGGGTGCCATGTAGAGAAGTTTTGTGGTGAGCCCTAACCTCCCATTCTGTGTTATGGTGGGAATGGATCTTTTAGGCCATCTGAGGTGCACGCTCGATTTGCACAGCCTTAAACTAAAGAACCCGTCTGGCGCCACTCATTTGAGACCTATGTATAGAACTTCGTTAGAAATCGACTTTTCTCTCTATGTCACTACCGTCCCTTCCAAAGTAAATCGCCAAATTGGCCAGATGACAATTTGAGTGAGGCTTCCAGCAACTCGTAGTGCTCAGTGCTTGAAATCGATAATCAAAAGTCGACTATAAGTGTTCGCGTGGGAAGGAGCAACGTTAGGTCGTACAAGCATTTTGAAGCATCGAATTAACACAGGGGATGTTCCTCCAATCGGGATACCCCCAGGCAGAATACATGCACATCTTCAGGATGAAGTACGTAAGACGGTTTATGACATGTTACGGAAGAACGTCATCCAGCCCTCCAAGTCTTCATGGGCTGCCCCAATAGTCCTGGCGAAAAAGAAAGGCGGCGAATTAAGGTTATGCGTAGATTACAGGAAGCTCAATGGAGTGACAAAGAAACACGCATTTCCGTCACCAAGAATTGATGACCTGTTTGATGCCCTCGGCGGAGCCACGTATTTAATTATTTTGAACTTGGCATTAGGCTATTGGCAGGTGGAAGTCGAAGAAAACGATCGAGTGAATATGGCTTTCACCATACCGTCGGGGCTGATGAGTTCAAAGTTATGCCCTTTGGACTACCAAACGCACCTGCGACATTTCAACGCTTGATGCAGGAATCATCACAAGACTTGTTCCCTAGAACATGCCCAGTGTATCTAAATGATGCCATAGTCCACGGAGGTCCGAACGAGAGAATATGCGCAATTTAGAGTGCGTGCTGGACCGCCTGGCCGAAGTCGGTTTAAAACTGAAGTCCTCAAAATGTCACTTCCTACTCAAAGAGGTGACATTCTTGAAGCATGTAATCTCGGGGGCGGGTATTCACACAGACCCAAGAAAGAAGGAACAAATTCGATCTTGGCCTACGCCAAAGGACGCAAACGAGCTGATGGGCTTCTTAGGGCTAGCGTCCACTTATTGCCGCTTCATCACCCATTTTGCCCGCACTTTCACTCCCCTGAACAGACTACTGTAAAATAGTCAGGAACTTACGTGAACGGAAGAATAGGATTGTTTTTAAACCGCTACGCGAAGCTCTGTGCGCGGCGCCAGTGATAGCTTTTCCGGACCTGTCGCCGAAGACCGGAGAGTCTGTTTTGGATATCGATACAAGCGACAGTGCAATCGGAGCGGTTTTGTCGCAACGAGGACAAGACGGTGGGGAACGAGTGAATTTACCGTACGACCAAAATAGAAATGCTCGCGCTAGTATTCCTTGTGTGACATTTCCGAAATTCTCCTGAACAAAAGCTTCATTGTACGCACAGACCGCCTGTCTCTCCGCTGGTTACAAACCTCCAAAGACTTGGAGGGGCAGATAGCCCGATGACAGGAAATCATGCAAGAATACGACTTCGTGTGTGAACACAGACCGGACAGACGACACTCGAACGCTGACACTTTATCAAGGCGTCTTGTGCGCAATCACGTCGTCGGTCCGTCTTGTACTGCGCAACACGTGGCGTTGATTAACCTACAGGGTGCAGAATATGGCCGCTGGTAGCAGGCTCAAGCAACAGATCTTGAGACTACGTTAATCTATGAAAGGTGCCGAAACAATGGCGACAGACCAACAAGTAAGAAAATGGAAGGAAAGAGCTGTGAATCTCGCTGCCTTTGGGCGCTATGGGAACAGCTCGAGATGGCAGAGGGAGTATTATTCATCCAGTACGGACCCCCTTACGTGAGAGAGATCATGGTCCCTCAGTCTATGGTACGTGACGTCCTAACAGACTCGCACCTAGTGCTTGGACATGCGGGATTAAACAAGTTGCAAGCGGCTGCACGACAACGATTTTGGTGGCCGTATCAGGGGGGAATGTCGGGCTGTTGTGCCAGTCGCGCAAGAAATGCGGCTCTTTCAAAAGCTCTCCAATAGGAAGTCGAGGGCTGTTGCAAATCATGGCCGCAGGATATCCTCACGAGTTGGTCGGTGTAGATATTGTGGGGTTGTTGCCTGAGACACCCCGGAACAATCGGTACATCTTGGTCCTGGTAGATTACTTTACCAAATGGTTCGAAGCTGTCCCGCTTGCACAAGTGGATACATCTTTAGAAGCAACAGCCGCTGTCGAACACTGAGTGTGCCTGTGGGGAGCCCCGGCCCAACTCCATTCAGCTCAATGCTCCTGCTTTGAAAGCTCTTTGATTCGCGAAGTGTGTAGGCTACTAGGAATAGATGAGACGCAAACCAGAGCTTACCACACGTAGGGCAATGGGCTAGTGGAAAGGACGAATCGGTTTCTCAAAATTCTTCTCAAGGCAATCGCAGAGGAGAGTGCCGTCGAATGGGTCTTAGCTATACCGAAATGTCTGTTAGTTTATCACAGCGCCATTCACTGTTCGACTGATCAAAACCCACACATTTTGGACAGGCCGAGAAGTGAGACTATCCTCAGATGCCCTGTTACCCGTTACACAGCAACTGCAACTTCCGATAGCACGATACGTGAGCAACCTTCTCAACACACTTCGGCGGGCCCGCTAGATAGCACGAGTACATCTGGAGACATCTTACAGGCATCGGAAGGACTATAACGATAAGAGGGTATTTGGAGCTCCCCCGAAGGTTGGCGAAGGGGCGTGGTTGCACAACACGGTTCCGAGCCCGGGAGTCCCAGTAAAGAGGCATAAACAGTTGAAAAGGACTATATTGTTTAGCAAATACTTTCGGAGGCAACCTGCCAAACTAGTGAATTAACAGGAACCGACAGACAGTCTACCGTGGTTCAATTCAATCGGGTAAAACCATACACACAAACTATTGGCCGGGGACCCTCACTGATCGTCCCCGAGGTCGGGATGGAAGTGAAAATCCCGAACGTGTTAGACATAGGCGGATCACCGGGAACGATACTCGGCGAAGAGGGGAGCTGTGTGACACGAGACCGAAATTGGTTAGCACGCACGCCTCGAATTTGAAGTGGTAATCGTTACACGGTTATTTCGTTCACCTTTCAGACCGCTACGTCAACGTTGTGCACGAGGATCTCAAACCGAAGGACAGTCAGACAAACAAGCAGGGCACTTTTATTTAAACTATTGCCGCGTGTTGCGTTATACATCTTCGGTCATAATCTTTATCTGCTCTTCTGGTTGCATGTTACAGTCAGTAGGCGGTATGCGACCATCGGCTGTTGACATAAAAGTGATTGGTCTGAAAATATTTGGGCGCTCTTTCAAAGTGGGGTTTGTGTAACGCGCAGCCGAAACCAGCGAGCGCGCACGAATTGAATTTGAGTTGTGTGACGGGGCGTGCTGCTGTGTTGTCGGTGCCGTTTTAGCTTACGTTTGTGTAAGTCGTGTGCATGGCTTACTGGGCCTTCGGCTCATGTTTGTTCGTATTGTTTCTCTTTTCATAACTGTTGCTCGAACCCCTACTTCGGAACAGCGCTGTCCCCTGGTGCGTCCACGTTGCCCGAAGGTTGGTCCGCGAAGTCACGGGCATCCAGAGTAGAGTCAGCTGGCCCGCATGTTACATTAGAGATGGCTATCCAAAAGTGATGGTTTCGCTACGGATTTGCACGGGTTTTCGGTGAATAATTGGCATGGAGGAATAAGGAATATGCCAATTTTGTTGGCTGTTTAGGTGTGCGGCGGATGCGGGCTGGGTGGAGCATGTAGTGTGTGATCTATCGATAGTACGTGCGATTGGGTTGGATTCATGAAGTGAGTGGTTTTCCCGCGCATGGTTACAACATATGACCTGTTTATGAATGAATCCGTGTAGTGAATGAACGCTGGTTTCCATGGGTAATTAAGGTAGGATGTCTTAATGTTGGGCTTGGAGGTTCTGCTGGATTGGTTCAAGTGTATATTATTTTGCTTTGCGGAGCAGTTCGCTAACAGCGCATAGTCACACAGTATTAGGGGAATTTCTGTTGTAGGTGTTTCTTCTGAAGTGGTTATTGGCGTACTGGAAGAGTTTTCTCGAAGTTGGTGGTGCACACACTGAAAGTAAATCATGAAGGAGGTGATTCTTATCTAGGGACCATTTGTTGAAACGATGGAGCATTACGAAGAGCGGAGGGGTGCCTCCTGTACCGTTTCTCTTCCGACTGGTCCAATAATCGTGACCGTGGTTAGTTTTCGATGCGCGGGTAACTTGAAATTATGTTCGAATTTTCTGGCTGTCGACAGTGAGACAATGACCACTGTCTACTCATATTCTTGTCCTACGGGTGCCCCGTGCATCAAAAACTGCGTATGATTACTAACAGCCAGTTTGAAAATGACGCAACGTTAGGAAAAACTTGTAATACTCTGCGGTTCAACCACCTTGGGTGGTCTTCCTTAGTAGTGTTGTAGTCGAAATCGTTAATGTTGTTCGTCATCGAGTAACATACTAGTTGTTACGTATTGAAATAATTGGATTACATCGTACCGGCTCTTCTCCAATTTACCCTCTGCTTTTTCCCGAATAACTGACAATTAACCGTTTCATATTTTATATCGCTCGCCCTTGTCGACAATGACCAATCTCAGATGTAGCATCGCTGGGACTCAGCAGACAATATCTGAACAGCGAGCGTTTGCGGCTTGTGTGAGTGTAAAATGTCTGCATAAACGGCACACAGTCCCATCGATCCCAGAAGTGTTAACACTTCAAGTCTCCTGGCCCCAATGAGAACAAGCTGCTAGCCTCGTCATCTGCACAAGCTGCAGGTTCGACGATAGCCTAGGCACCGCTGCACGGCTGACTGGTTACCCACGCGCCAGAACAAGTAGAGTGATGCAGCAAACCTGCAGTTACAAATACGATGCTCTTCTCAGCTCTGTATCTACTTCTATCTCATTCATAGGGAATAAGAAGTGAGGGTACCAACGAACTCTACCCGAAATGAATTTGGAACTACAGTCCCTAAATGAATGCATGACACTTGCCCTCCACCAAGAAGGCAGTTTCCCTGTCAACCGCAAACATGAAGGAGGTGGCAATAAAAATGAAGGAGAAGGCTCTCAGGGAAAGAACGGTTGTTTTATGGGGCCGTTCCTCCACAACATCTCCAACCGAGCTAGTTAAATCAGTCTTAGTGATACTGTCGCGCCAGCAGTCCCAAAGAGGGTTCAGGAGAACAGACAAAGTCCAGCTCCACCCCGATCCTCAATTCTAGGCCTTTTTTCTCGAGCTCCTCCTTACACCCTCCAATCTCTTTTCTCGCGAAATTCAACGAGGAAGCAGCTATTAGGTGCATGTATACGAACTGTCTGAGACTGTGTAAAAAAATTACTGGAAATCAGGCATTTACCTTATAACACCCAACCCCGCATGTTCACTTTCAAGGGAGCCTGTATTCTTCTTTGGAGTGGGTCTCGTAGAACAGCTCTTTATTGTAGCACCTGACGACGGCCGGCGATTTCATAACAAAAGGGTTTCCAACATTCATCCTTGGAATTCCCCTAGGCAGCGGTTCCTTTATTACAGAGTTATTAACCATTGGAACAGCCTTCTCTCTGAAGTCGTCAGCAGCACCTCCTGCGATCGTTTTGAAGTTTTGCTTGATTCTCGGCAGACGTACACGGAGTCATGCGTAGAGAACAGGCGAACGAGATAACACAGTTGTATGCGAGATCCTTAGGGAAGCCGTACGGACGGTTGCCACCATAGGGTTATAGTGAAGATTCACCGGTGTTTGGAATGCCGGATTTCCCGTAAATGACCTGATGACAAACGGTTAACGTGGACTCACAGTAATACGGCGATAACGAGTAATGCGTGAGCCCTTCGTCCTATGGTACGCTGTGAACTCCAGGTTCAATGTATTACACTTGCTTACGGGCTATCGACTAGATGTGTAAGCTCATTGTGAAGTGTGCTCATATGGGGGTGTCTAAACCAGACGTTGAGGGTACCTCCGAAACCGTAGTATCATCGCATGTTGGTCATACATCTCGTATTAGCGCAATTGTTCCTATTTCACTGAGTGCACTCACGTTCATTTCATTGCAAGACGCTGCGATACGTAATTTTGATGAATATATATTCTGCAATTTTTGACTATACAATGGTCATTCACTTGTGCACCCGAGCCCCGTTAGCCAATCCCGGAGGTGGTTGACACCACCACACCGCTTTGAGAGGGGTTGGATTTTGCAGCTGTCCCGCCCACCCTCCGAAGTAACACGGGATTGATAAGCATGGCTGCACGGAATGGGCAGGGGAAAACTGGGTAAATTCGAGGTAGGTTAAAATGCATGGTATGCTTGCTTGTTAAGGCAAGTAAACAATGCGGATAAGGATGATGTAGTGAGCAGTGAAATGAAACCGAACAGTGCAAACGGTACAACTGTAAACGTGGAGCCCACCAACAGGATTAACATTGAAAAGTGTCAAGGACATTCGAGTATACTGAACACTGCTGATTTCACCAACGGCAACAGCTGTCACACTGCATCTAGTTCGTTAAGTCTTCACCTTCTAGGTGCTCACGGCTGCATCTTGAACAATGATGATAGTTCCCGAGGGAAGGTGCTTTCGATGGACGCCTACCTCCCTCTTTTTTGTGAAATACTTGGACGACGAATTAATGCGAATATGGCGTAAACGGACGCCGCTAGCGAACTGCGTATCATCCCTCATTACGGACTGCATTCCAAAACCCTTTGCAGGAGACTTATTCTGCATGCAATACTTCGGGCGTTTTTACTGGAAACTGAAAGTCAATGGCTGGAATTACTCCGGTTGTGTGTTTGTGTGCCTTTGAACCTCGAGGTTAAGGGTTACAAACCACCCCACGGACACTTTGCCTAACGAAGCTATCTCCAGAAACTGTTTCGACGCCCCCAACGTTCACTCGCACCTCTCACTTGGCATGCTGCTGATGACCTCACAAATGCTCGAAGTAAGGTTTTGGGTCTAAATCAGTTTGCTTGCTTCACTTTTCAACTTCCACTGAACAAAACAACCCGAGCGTGCACCGTCTACTGTGGAGCCTCGCGAATATTCAGGTAATAACCATCTACTCTTTTGCAGTAAATCACTTACCTCGATTAGTTCATTATTGCAACGCCACACAAAATGTCTGCATGGTAGTTCCCAAATATTGAAGCACGAACACATACAGGACCCAGGACCCTCAACGCTAACGACGTGTCTATCAACAAAAGTTATTCTTCCCGGTTGTATGTTTTACACGCAGTCTTCTTCCAGTTGCCCCCAGCTTTTTTCAGCGAATACGGAGTAATGCCGCCTATTTCATGTGCAGATTGCCGACTCTTTACTAACGGCCTCTTGACCACCCGTCTGAATTTCAGTTCCAACCACTCATTTTGCTCCAGTATCACCCTCAAGCAGTTGAATAATGTGGACCTCGACGACAGATTATCCTTGATTTACTCATTGGCCACCTACACCCTATAATCCGTCCTATTTTCGAGGTGCGCAATACCACGTTTACACACACGCGGCCCAGTGTTTTTTAACAGGCAGCAAGCGAGTGCACACATTCACCAAGCTTCCTGTTGAGGTTGCAAATGCCACTCACTACCCCACTGAATTCTTCGGACTTGCAATACAAGAGATCATTTATTTCTTTAGCGAGAATGTTTTTCTTTTCCGAAGGTATGACCTTCAACTTCCGACATATAACAAGCATATTTTGTTTAACATGAAATAATCGGAACGAAATCTTAGCAATGGAAAAATGTTCTCATGAGCATTCCAGTTGTGTCACGTTTTTGTCAACCACAATCGCCGTGACGTCTCTTGTTGGCATCAGCTGCTGTAAACTTTCCGAAATGACCTTGTAACAAAAACTTTCGTTGAGAGAGAAATTATAAAAAATCTCTTCCACCCTTACCATCAGAGTCCGTAACATCAACGTACCCATAGTGGTGTGCTCCGTTGTTGCACTCAGCTGTGGAATCCGCCAAAATAACACTTCCGTATCTTGCGTACAGTTCCTGAAGACTTCGGTCCTAAACGACAAAACCAACAGCTTCCCTTCATCGTCGGTTTCCAAGCACATAGGTCCTACGAGTTCTAACATCTCTCGCATGCTCTTCAGATCGTGGTCGAGGTGTTCTCGTAATCGCTTCCCCCGCCTTAACGACCTTACAACACCACGATTCATCACTATACCATATTCACACCTAACGTAACCAATGACTTCGCGGGTCCTATGGGGACTATCCGACGGAGAGCAGACAGTCAGCATACGGTCAGCTGGATATACTTCCGGGTCGACCGATATTGTCCGGTGGTTGCAAACCAAGTAACTGTGCGATATAAGTAGACCTCCTCTCTTGTACGATACATAAATAACGGAGGGATCCTGGAAATACTCAGACTTGTAACACCATATCACCGTGCGGAGAACACAAAATAATCACTTATGTTTGCGTCTTGCGTTTGTCTACCCCTCTCATTACTGTGCACGCAAGAAGGGTGGCACGGCTTGTGCATTGCACATTCGGGGTTGTTTGCCCCGAATTCCGGTAGTACTACAACTCAAAAATACGCCTCCTGTTCTATTGTGAATGGGAGTGTTTTGTACTTCTTATACGTTCGGTCTCCACAATATACAGCTCAATTCTAATTACAACATTCTGCGCCGCGCATCCACACCAGTTACAATGATTACTGAAATTGATCCATCATTTACCAACTGATATACTCGAGGAGTGGTAGGTTATTTGGGGGGGTTGGAAATCTGATGCCTCAAAAAATCTGATTTAGACGAGAAGAAGAAGGTTGGTACCTTCGTGCATTTCATTGGCTTGGAAGCTTATTCCCTATCAAAAACTTGGCTTTTTTGGAGTCACCAATGAATAGATTTTATCCGACGCTGAAGAACGTATCTCTTGAACACTTCAAATCGGTCAATTATGTGGGGTTCGAAAGAGCCCAGTTCAATGGTCTAATTCGGTCAGATTCCTAACCACTACATGATTTCGCCCTACAAATGCAAGCACAAGCATCTAAGTGTGGATATTGTTGAAGATACTCGCGTTGATTGTTTGATGATTGTTGTGTTTATAGAATGCTCATGACCACGTTCCCTGCCTTATTTGTGTCTTTTTTATTTGTTCGTCTCCTTACATTGAGATCCTTCTCGATAATGGTTATGAGCCTTTCTTTCAGACTGACACGACCATTCAGGTTACGTGTGCTACAAGCCGTTTCTCCGGTGTATGTTGGTCTCGCTGCATTACTATATCTCGGTATCGTTTACTTGCGGAAGCTTGCTTCCGCGTAGTTTCTCTTCCTTGCTTCTCCTTGCCGGACCTCTGTGTATATGTGCCCCAGTTTTGTTTGTGCTCGACCGCTTCGCCACTACACGACCATATTCACGTAATCCGTTAATCTCAGAATTTGTGTATTTGGTGGATTCAATATCAAGGTTGGTTGTTATCTTCCTCTATTTGATTTATCATAGTGTTCTACAACATTAGCACCTTATAATTAAAAAAACTCGTCAATATGACCGTCCACCCTTTGGGATCCGAATTGGTTGCTCGACTGGCTCAGAAGTTATAGAAGTACATTGCTCACAGACGCCACTACCCTGGATCCAGCCAATCGATAGACATTGCGAGAAGACTAAGCGTTGCTTGAACAGCCACTGGACGTCCAGGATGAACAATACTCGATAAATCCGCGTTCATGAAGACCAGGTCCATCTGGTAAATGGTAGGTTGTTATCGGTTCCCACCTACAGTGGCCGAGCTAATCAACGTTGACACGCGTGATGTATAGGGGCGTCCTCTTAGCGACCAATCGGCCGAAGCTTCCCCAATGACAACCGTATCATTGGGCTTGCCTGCTACGACGAAATGTCCTCCCGTCTAGCTCGTCATATAGACCTCACACTTACGGGTTCCAAGGGAGCTCTATGAGGCAGCATATGCTCAATTTGGTCATCAGTGTTCGCCTGCCGAAAACCGAGCTAGAGCGCCACGGCATCTTCCGCGGCCGCTGATGTACTACGATTTTGCTGTTACTTCGTAGACCAGTGGACCACCGCTGCCAAAAGTGGAGAAGCGGTTGATGCCATTCATTTCGATTCTGCCAAGGCTTCTGATCGGGTGAATCATCCTGGTAAACCCAGCAGGCTCCACCACTGTGGTTTGAGGGATAACCTTCTTTGATGGCTCAAAACTTATCTATCAAACCACTTCCATATCGCGCTGGTGGGTTCCTCCGTATCCTCTGCTGAACTCAGCCCCACTGGAGTCTCTCGGGGGTTCATCCTGGAAACACTACTTTTCTTTATTTTCATCAATGATCTAACATCTGAATTATCGTCTCCACTGATGTTGTCTGCTGACAATAGGATCAGGTGCGTTGTACGCAAAAGCTTTGGCGCGGGCCCCCTACAAGCTGATATTAGTGTCCCTCACAAATAATCTAAATCAAACTCCATCGAGTTGAGTATCAGAAAATCAAATCAATTCATATCAGACGTGAGCAAAGGTTCCCTCACTCTCTTGGTGAAGTACCACAGTACATCACGGACAGATAATATCTTTGGTAATGTTTTGACAAGTGACTCCTCGAGTTCTTTCAATACTAAGGCCAGCGCCAAGAAAGCTAATAGCGCACTAACGCTGCCGAACCCTGTTTGGAAAATTCAGACGATCATGTTTCAATAGTCTGTACAACGGCCTTATTAATCCCAACCTCGAGCAAGAAATCCTTCTTCGGTCTAATCACTTACAGGACAGACTTATTTTGGGTTAAGCGAAAACCCTACCTTGAGCGGCCTCACGAACCGAACACCTTCTCCCTGGAATGCCGCAAACAGAGGTGAATCAATATTGGCGTTCGTAATTCTGAGGACCCCTAGCCATCCATGCAGATCCATGCTCACTTCTGCGAGTACTATTCCATTCGGGGGACATTTTTCGGAACTAAAATGTCAGTGCGGCAGGCTTGAGCTAAGGCATGGTTTCTTCTCGGCTCGGGAGTGTGAAGCCTGGAATTCTCTACCAAAACATATATTGAGTAACACGACAGCGGGTGCGTTCAAAACTCTTCTGAGTCAGTGCACTAACACTCATCCCGTGCCTCAGCCGGCTCACTTGTGCACAGCCCCGTGTGTATGTCCGTCTGTCGAGTAGCCCCCACTTGATCACTCGTAGTCACCCAGCTACAGGTTTACGTGTATGATAGCAGTTGGCATGCATGTACCTATTTCAGTTTTTAACCCTATGACATATTCAAGAAAAGCTGCAGCGTGCAGCTATCTTTATGGTCCAGAGGTTCATTGCCAGCAAGAACAGTATCACGAAAAGCCGTTGCTTTCCACTTCACTCCACCACCTGTTGAACTCAGATTTGTATTTTTGGCCTTGAGGTTGTAATGGCCCAATATTTCGAAAGACAATAAATAACCAAAATATGGTAGCAGTGAAAGCTGTAACGGTGACGGGTGTACACAGAAGGCATACGTAGAAGCAAAAGAGAGACGTATCCAAAAATTAAGAATGACTCACTGACAATTCAAATGCCGTGGAATTGGATAGGCCACCGCCCAAAAGAAGGACAGAGCCAAGGGGTAGGTCTAGACGACGACTGATAGTTTCACCAACGACATGGAATGACTGACGTTCGGCGTCGATAGGTCAGCAAACATGCTGAACTAAAAAGTTTCACCCTGCGATTAATTCTTCGTCCCAAATATCCACGCAACTGAAGAAGATAGAGACGGCGCGCGGTAACTCTCGTTTTTACTGTTCAGGACAACCAGATTAAAAAATTATGATGCTTTCAAAAAAGTGTAACGGTGAAGTTAACGAGACGGCATGTACAAAAATATGAGAGTTTCAAAATATAATTGTGATATATATAGACACTACAAGGTGTAACATGCAGGCTAACCGCATCCGTTCGGACTGTCCTTGGACCGAATTCGGAGCAATGCAGAGGCACCGGGGAACAGCGCTCTTCCTGTAAAGAAAGCCAACATGAACAAGCGTGAACCAAAGGCCCAGTAAGCTATGCACACGACTTACACAAACGAAAGCTAAAATGGCACCAACAACACAGCAGCACGCACCGTTACACAGCCCAAATTCAATTCGTGCGCGCTCGCTGGTTTGGGTTGCGCGTTACATGCACTGCATTTTACCTCCAAGGTCGCGCGTGCACCCGTGGTCTCCGTGTAACATTTCCCCGTGGTGGTTATGGCTTCCGTCCTGCAGTGTCGTATGTGAGTCATTGCTCGTCTGTAAAATATTACTCAGACTGTGTTGCAAATGCGGTGTTTTGATCGAGGCCAATGAAGCTAATACCTGTGTGGCCTGTCTATCAGCCGAAATTGATATTACAAAACACATACAGCGTCAAAATACAATTGTATTTTGTCCCAAGTGTGAAAGGTCAGTCAGTGTGACTTTATGACCTCCATTTTTAGGTATCTAAATCCTCCATCGCAATGGGTTGCAGCGAGTTTGGAATCACCCGAACTCCTCTCGATGTGCATTAAGCGTGTCAAAGGTCTAACCAAGGGACTTAAGGTCCGAAATGCCAGATTTATATGGACCGAACCACATAGCAAAAGGTTACGGATTGAAGTAAGCTGAATAAATCTGGTGCTTTTTTGATTCCTTTGATTGACTGTTTTTGTGAGTGTATTGTACACATCGCGCGGGTTCCGAGGTACAAATGCCATATAATTAGCCTTCATTTCGCTGCGCTGCACAAAGGTATTATTCGCTCGTCCAATGAAACCTAGCCCCGCTCCATGTTGGATAACAAAACCGGATTTGGAGGCCATATTTTCGAACATGAAATCTTGAAACTCCTTGAGGTGGCGGCCAGACTCAAAAGAACATGCATGCCCGGGTTATGCAGGAGAACGATTTTTATGACGCCATCCACTTTCGAATAATTGCTTTAACTGCATAATCGCGATTTGGCCTTAGAAAATTGCTTGAAAAAGTACACAGTCATTGAAACATGAGCGCAGGGGCTCCGTATAGCGTCGGCTTTATTATCTGTTGTTTATTGAAAAGATTGAATCGGTTCATCCTACTCATTATCGAATTCTGCAGCTACATCTCCCAGAATGAAGTCAACTTGTTCGGTCACTTGAATCTCTGATGTAACTTGTCTCAACTGTTTCTCAGGATGCTTTTTGAAATGGATAGCAACAGATAAAGCTAAACCACGTTATAACCGTTGCCGGCAATTTGCGAAGTAAACTTCTCTATTTATATAGCTGTTAGGCGTCTGTGCACAACAGCGGGGACTGTTCTTCAAAGTATGAATTTGTACTGTGTGCGCTCGTTTGATTGACCCCGTCGTCTTGATGCGAGGCCCATTCACACCAAGCAGTGGGAAAAGTGGCTCACAATTGGAGGTGTATTCTTCCGTTTTCTTTTCAACCTTGTGATAGACGAAACACTTAACACTTCCAGAGGTCTCCTGGTGGAGCTTCTTCAAAGTAGCAAGCTGACTGATTTCGAATTTCCGGACTGCGTCACTTTACTTAGTTCAACAGAGCACGTATTTGAGAAATGTGTAGGTTTGCAACCGATCACTGAGATAGTGGACACACAATCTTTGCTGACTGAGTCGCGTACTCCGTAAACCGACGATGCATCTGCCGTACCGCGCACTGTTCAGTGTGGCTGCTGGGAGCTGGAAGAAACGAAAGGGGGTGGTCAAGCGATGACGTAATCGTGTTCCGCGCAGCCTTGACTGTTCCACTGGGCGACGTCGGTCAACTCGCGTGGAGCGAGTCCGTATTTGGACATAGTGAGAGCGTGGCTGTGTTTGTCGAGGTAGGCGACCTGCATTTGTCTAATTGTTTTGTGTTTCAGCTGGCGTCGATGGTTTAGCCATTGGAGTTGCGTAAGTGTGTATCGGGTGATGCTGGATGGCCTTGAGGTTGTTGGGAGTAGCAGTTGAGTGACATGATGTTCCAATACAAGTGATGTAGTTGGGTGTTAGTGATCTGTGACTGACCTTTTCTGCTACCTTGGCGTGGTGGTCAGGCTTGCGTTCTGTTTTGATCCGGAGGGCTGTGCTGACTAGGACTTCGGTCCTTGCGGGTTCAACCTTGTCAGATTGGCCGATGGGGAGCAGCCAGACAAAAGGCAGATGCGTGCGTTTGTTGTG
>QNGE01000196.1:100664-132872 GCA_008508345.1 Paragonimus westermani
TATATATATATATATATATATATATATATATTATATTCACCATTTGTCCGCCTCAAATCTTTCACCAGTCGGCTGTAATCTTTCAGATGGTAGTGGTGGGTACATAGCCACAATTTCGAGGCAATAGTTTACCAGTTGTGTTAGACTGAGCTTTCTTATGGTTCGATATATAGGTGGAAAATGAAAGCGATCTTGGTTGAGATTCAATGGTGTTCACTAAAGAAGTGTTCACGCGCGTGGAAGTGACTGAGAACTTCAGCTTATAGCATGAAGTGTGATGGTTCGAACCGTGTTTGGACGATCATCTTTCAGTTTGAACGAAAAGCATACCAGTCGAAGAAGCTATGTTCATTGCATCTTGTTTACACTTCTGTAGCCGTAGGCGGTGCACTCTGATAACCTGTATTTGCTAACAATGGGCGAGTAGCTTATTTACCGTCACATCCCGAGCAATGTCAGAACGATCCAGCGGTTCAGAGCTCCTGCTCCAAGGAGGTTTACGAAGTCACTGTTTTTCTGTGCTTATGGAATGCTGTACAGTTTCTCATTTTTTTATGCTAACACAATCCACCACTTATTTAACAACAATCACACTATCCACTGGTAATGCCTGTTCATGACCTCATGAATGTGTCTAGCTGTGGTGCTACCGACCAAGCAATCCGCTTATGATATCATTCAAGAATCGTTGGCAGCGTTCACTCGCCTGCTTCGATTTATTGTATTGACAAACTCTGGACTTCTGATATCTTGATGTTTGTCTTAACCTTTGATCCTTGAAAGCAAGCAGTATTTCGCTCGCTTGTGATTATTTCGATTCGTTAATTTACTTTCGGCAGTTCGATGCATTCTTAACACTGATTTGTGCGGCCTGCTTTTAGCAA
This sequence comes from Paragonimus westermani, assembly GCA_008508345.1. Taxonomy (NCBI): domain Eukaryota; kingdom Metazoa; phylum Platyhelminthes; class Trematoda; order Plagiorchiida; family Troglotrematidae; genus Paragonimus; species Paragonimus westermani. The sequence continues at coordinate 101,549 of QNGE01000196.1, forward strand.
TAAGACAACGCTCAGCAGACTGGCAAGCTAACCACTCGGTACGCAAGACAAACTGAAATTGACTGCACCGTAATTGACAAAATTTTGGTCAAAGTGTCAAGAGACGTGTTGAGTGCAAAAGACAAGATTTTAAGAACTACGATGCTCTAGGAACTTGACCGATAGACTTTTTGGGTTTTGGGTAGTCCCACAAGCCCAATGTCCTACCTCAGCTTTTTTTTAATCGATATAGGTGTTTGTTACCATGCCACACCCTGTTGTCACTCGTAGGCTGATCACTGTTTGACTATCGAAACCCAGGAAAAAACATCACATTATCCGGGGCTCCAAGCTGTAATCATGCTAATGGTAGCAGGCGTTGCTATCGCTGACTTCTGTGATGGTCTAAGTGAGTTTTCAATTTGGTTGAGTAATGGATCGTATTTTAATATATGGTATACAACGCCAACGTAAGTTACACACCATACTGTTGGCTGTTCGAAATATCTCACTCACGTTATGATAACCTTGGCCAACGATGCCGGAATTGAACCAGTTCGTGCGAATTGCAAATTGTCCATGACCCTGCGGAGTGGAACCACCAGGATCTACGTTCTGCGGGGTCACAGCACCTTGATTACGTCCACATGAATCGGGCAGTTGTGACGAAGGGAGTGGAGCAGCGGGTTGTTGACACTGTGCTGCCGGTTGTGTCCGGCGTTTGACGGCATTTGTAGTTGGAACCTGACTGATTGCGGTTGGTCTCATCATGCTCAAACCATGACCACGATCGTTCTTTTTACGTGTTGTAGGCACCCAGTGCCCATCGCCGCCGCCGGCACCAGAGACTTGTTTGAGTTCGGCGTGATAATAATGCGTCTGCTTTCCGTGCCATTCCATGAAGGGATGTTTAAGGAGTGATTCAGTGTTCAATCGTTCGGGTGGATCCATGGTCAGGCAACACTAAAAAGGATGTATGTGCTTGTAAACGTCCAGAATTGAGTACGGTACATTTATATCTTTCTTGGTCATTTAGACAAAGCGATTAGCTTCTGACATGATGCCGCACTGAGCAACCTTGAAACGGAAACACGTGTGAGAAATTTTGTCATACAGAAAAGGAACATTTTCAATTTCAGTGTATTATACCGATTTTCCCGGAATAAAACACCACTATCATCACAGACAGCAATAAATCAGTGGTTCTGTTTGATGCTCAACTACCACATAACCATGAAAAAAGCAAATCCTGTATAGGAAGAGAGAACGCAAAAAGAAGAAGAGAAGAACGGAGTTAACTACCAAAAAATAGCTACTTCTATATTGAGATATTCAACGTTAAGGTGATAACATGTTGCGAACGAACAACCGAGCTATAAGTGAAAATATGGCGTTACAAACAAGACAGCTTCCGCACGCCGTTCACTGTCCCACTTCGTTAAATGCACTCACTTCCCAGACAACTCGACCAACCAAAGAAAACAGTAGGAATCGTAACAGCATACCGTTTTCTGCGGAAGGAATGTGTGCCTTTGAGCATCGAGTGTAAAATGGAACGGTCATTTATCTTTGATAACTTGGTGTCTTATATCGCAACACACATAACGAATAGCATAAAGTCTCCATATGTGGCCATTTATCGCAAAACCGGACGGGACCATAATCTGTTGTGATTAAACTATAGACGAGTAACTTATGTCCTGACGGTCAAAAGTAACAATTTCGCTTAATCTGGACAGTGCACTCGACTCGAGGTTTTCACGCGTATCCTATTTATTGCTCGGATGTACTGTCACATCAGTCACTTACGTAAATGTGTTATCAGCTTTCTGCACTATATTCCACGCCAGGTTACCCCAAAGTATAAAAAACTTGTAGTGCGTAATCCTTGTCAAAAATGACGTCCATCACGGTTAATCATTCGGCGTATTTTGGTTACGTTTGTGGTAGCGCCAGAACAATGGATCTACAGCGCTACGAAACTATCTGATTGCACCAATCCGATGGCTGTTTACCAATATTGCAAAAATGACGATCTGTTTGTCTCATTGCACACGTAACTGCGCAGTCAATCACGTGGAGTGCACTGACACACTGGTGTGGATGTCAGCAGGCAATTTCCGAAACGGTAACTTATGTCTGTGTTGTACTAGACAGAAAGAATAAATATTGCGATATTTTAACATTGTGTTCACTTCCGTCACTCACAAGCCTAAAACATGCCGGCTACCTGCATCATACAGATAAGAACAGGGTTTAGACATGTCTACAGGCACACCAAATATTAAGTAATCACGACCATGGCACACCGATAGGTTACCACAACTTTTGTGCAGATAATGTCGGCTGATAAGTTCGCGTAAGCCTCTCTCCGCAGAAACCTACCAAATTCGGGTTTCGATCGCGCCGCAATAACTTGAATGCGTCTACTGTATCAACTTGATGATCCGTTGTCACAATGTGACTAGGAATCAATGACGTTATGTTTCCAACATTCCGCCCATTAAGTTGAGACTTTTGCGCCAGTAGTTGTTTTAGTCACCTCAGGATGTGTGCCATCGCTCGCTGTGGTAGTTGTCTGTCTGTTCGGTTGGAATGGGAACTTTGACCACGCTTTCATGAAACAGCCGTGTTGACCGCTGGGTCGTTGATTGGAAAGGACGAGCTTTAACAAGAGTGAAACTTCACTCCAGTGGTTCTTTTTGAAACGAGCCGACGGGTAAGTCTATGGAAATGTGACAGCTGCAACCAATTGTGGGTGATGTTCAGTTTATGTGAACACTAAAATCCCCTACTGCCTATCAGTGTCCAAAATATTGCTCAATAAGTTAACGATTTTTGTGATTTCAGTTTGGAGAGAAGTCCTAATCGATAGGTCATCGATTGGTGTTAACAGGACAGTTACTCTGTTTCCCTTGGAAGCGATCGGGCAATCAGAGCATTACTCACAAGCGAATGTAGCTGAACGTTCACACATGATGATTCGACCATGCCTAATGTGAAGTCAGTAGCGCAATGTTTAACACGGTTGCCTCAAGAAAGCTTCGCCGGAATTCAAATCCGGACCGTCGCAAGGATATGCGCTACTGACGAACTCCATTGAAAGGGAAACCTTGGTCTAGTGCTTCTTTTCGAAAGGGTTCAAATGGGAAATTTATAGAAATGCGACAGCTGCGATCAACTGTGGGTGATGCTCAATTTATATGAAAGCCAAAATGCTCTCCTACCTCCCAAATCGCAATTTCCTATTTCTAATCCAATGAATTAGTTAAATGGAACGGGATGTTTCAACTTTCCCAAATCGACCTCATTCATTACTTACCAATTACCTGTTAGTGACCAGTCATTGTATTGACCCTGAAAGCTAGCACAGTGTCTTTGTGCGTCGGGAAACGACATCGGTAAGAATCCATCAAACCGTTCATCATAAATCGTTTATCATAAATCCCTTCTTGGGCACAGTAACCTTTGACACTGACTTTGAAAGCAGTTTCTCGTCGTAATTGTTTTCGTTCCCTTCAATGTGATCAATCGTTCTCATGTTTTGTGATTGTCCAGAAAGCAAAAATGGACCAAGTTATCTTCGAGCATACTTTATTTTCACTGTTCATACTCTTCACTACTAGAATAAGCAATCATCTTTTGGATGATAGCTCGGAATGCATTCTTTGTTGGTCTCATGGTTTTAGTTTTTAGTGACTCCATGGAGAATTGTTTACTGTGTTGTTTTCAGATGTGGTCAGAATTGGATGGGTCATTTTTGCATATTCGGTGCTCCAACCCAGACGCCTCTGAGAACAATCCGGGCGTCTCTTTTAACGAATTCCTGTTTCAGAGGCTGGGTAACCTTTTCGACTTATCCCATTGTTCTGGTTTTTAATAAATTCCCCATTGTGTTGTTTGCTGTAGCCCCTTTAATCCTGATCATAACCAGTCAAGTTGTTCTTCAATGCAGATAATCCTCGAACAAACAGGTTGTCATTTTGATGGTTTATCCGCCGACCTCTCTGAGTGCACTGCTATGATCGTATCATGTGTCACAGCGGTGCTACCACAAATAATGCCATCCTATCCTAATGCACGTTAAAGTGTTATGTGTTGAGAACCGGGCCTTTTTTCCAACGGCCTGGATACCCCCGGGAGGTGCCAGCCACATCACTCATTTTTAATTCAAATGTGTATTTGTCGGGGGTGGAAGGGTGGATATTAACTTACCGTTTCGAACGTACAGCGCAGGCAGACAGTTAAGCTGTTACGACCACGCGGGTGAATCATATTGTAGCGAGAAGGCGTCCAATAAAGCACAATCTTTANCTGATCGCGGCAGGTTTTTGAACGTACCTCCCCGCGTTGAAGTATTCGGCCGAGCGTTCGAAAACTCGCACCTCCGACCTGACAAACCACCACAATATGATCTGACGGAAATGGGTGTGTATCACCATTTCGATGCAGGAAATCAGGGACAGGATCCATGGCTCTCATGTTTGGTCCGTGCACTCTCGCTGCCGTCCATGCGTGATTTGAGTCCATTTTCGTCTGCACACCCGGGTGGTCACCCTTCTGCTCCAGTTCGCTTTGCTGAGTTTAATGAACTTTAATTTCTCATATGACCCTTCTCACCAGCTATCGAGTAGCATAATTACGTGATATATTTATTCTTATACAGCGGAACGAATGGAATTTTTTCTGCTCGGGTATGCTTCGATTTGCTAGGCATACTTGAATAAAAAAGATACATTCGATTGCATTTGTGTAATTGTTAAACAGGGAGCACTGCAAGCACTCCGGTGGTACTCATTTAAGCTCCATAATACTTTTCTTTGTTTGAGTCGTTAAATCAACTGTCGAAAAAAAGACAAATCGGCTGCTTTAGAAGCATACAGTTCCCGCTGGTTCTAGTGTTCGGTAGATTCAATGTTTTAATCTTTTATGCCCTACGTAGACACTCACAAATTTCATGTGTTAACATCCTACATAGTGGCCAATACGGGAAGTACACGTCAATATAAAGCGGCTATAGTGAATATTCTCTGTGTGGACGTGAACATATGATCATAAACGACTTGCGCGTGCTGATTAACTTGGACTGATTGAACGAAAGTGAACCATATTTGCGAACAGTCACAGATAGGTGACCCCATTAGGGTTAGACGTTATCGATATTGATCGCTGTTCAGAACAATCGTCAGATGAACATCACTGAACTACGTACGGCTATATGAGCCAGGGCCCGTGCTTTCGTCTGAGTTCTCACCAGTTCTAGTAACCTATCCCGTTGGACAAAAGTTACAGACAGTATAATCCACTTGTTACCACGTATGTTCAACTGCGCTACATTTCGACGTCACTGCAATACCACACAAGCCAGATGCAACGGGCTAACTATGTGCGTTCAGCCAGGCATGTTTGTTTTTCTAGCCAGACGTTCAGAATTTTCTGTCCACATTCACACCTGATCATTTTCGATGATGGCGCACGCTGTTTTATGTTTAAGAATGCCTCTGAAGTCTGATTCATCAAACTAATTCGAGCCAGTACACCGTAAACTCTAGAATCTGCTCCCTGCAAAGTCTGTGGTTTGCACTGAAGAGTTTAGAAGAATCACCGGCTACTATAACACGTGCCTTTATAATCCAACTCAAAGTCTGCATTCTATTACAGTCATTTCACCAGACTATAAGTGATATTCGCAGCACAACGGGACATCCGCTAGTGAGTCCAGATGTGGTGTGCAAATGAACCAACGTGAACAGCTGTGTACTTCTTTCCGTCAAAATCGACAGAAGTGGCTCGTTGGGGGAATACAAATGTTTCACCGCCTCAGAAGAGAGGATGAAACGGTCAGGATGGAACAATATACCTGAAAACTTTCAGTCTCTACTTGGATATGCAGTAGTATGTTGTTCAAAGGAACAACCGGGGTGCAAATGAGAATAATACAGTTTCCACAAAACATCCTTGTTGCAGGTTTCATTGTGCCGCTTCATTACTTATAACTTGGACATCGGTACAATTCTTACTGCCGTTCACCGATACGTATCTTCCAGAAAATGCATTTACTTGATGATGTATGATAAAAACTCGAACCCTATTTGTGTCTGTGGTCTACCTACCTCTTTTGTACTTATCGTAAGTGTTACTTAATGTATACGGAAACTACTACAACTGGAGGAGGATTCTCAGTCGTCCCCAATGTACTGAACAGCTGGGTTCAAGACTAGACTCGTCAACCTCTTTTGAGAGGGTCAGCCGTGAGTTATGTGGTCGAACAACACTTGGAGTTGCAGTCACCAACCTCACTTCGCGTGTGTGGTTCGAAGTCAAAACACCACAGTACGATAGCATTGGTGTGCGATGGTAACTGAACCGCAGCAAGCAACTAGTTAATTTCCTTCTCAAAGTACATCTTCATGCTTTCTGGTTAGAATATTGTGAAATTTTTAAAACAAGGAAAATTATGTCGAAAGTGACTACCGTTATGCATGCATACTGACGTACCTGAAGAAAATTTAACTCTTTCGGGATGATTGGTGGTTGTAGAGATTTGAATTTGTCTTCCAAGTTTCCCTGTTGCAGAAAATAAAAAAAACAATATATTTGCCAACTTGCTCAAACGTTTTTACTCATCTTAATTGCATCGGTATAAAAATACTGACGTTCTATTAGTATCCACCACGATCTCCGTCAACTTTCGACTAGGAGCTCTTTCCGTAAAACGTGATTTAATTGGTACATTGCTTGCTCCCGTTCTCTAACCAGCTGCTTAACACATTTCCACCTATAGATACTTGTATTCCCTTCTCATTATGTCAAAGTCAATCGTGACATCTAATTAGTCTGTTACTTACTGTTAAGCTGAAATGTCTGAATATTATCAAAACATACACCTCATTTTCGTCTCACACTGGGTAAATTCGGAGTCTACAGTGGTTCAGAATTGACTTTTGAAAACCAATATGGTGCTCATTATCATCCAAAAAGATGCTCTGTTTTGAGCTTTACCCATCGCATTTGACACTAGATCAACTGTTGATAATGTCACAATACTTTTGTAGCGAGAAGGCGTCCAATAAAGCACAATATTGTCCAAATCNTCTGATCGCGGCAGGTTTTCGAACGTACCTCTCCCCACGTTGAGGTATTCGGCCGAGCGTTCGAAAACTCGCACCTCCGACCGGACAATCCACCACACTTTGAACACGGCTTCGCACACGATCAAGTAACAGTCTTCTTTCGAGTACGGAGAAAAGATGCACATAACCCCAGAGAACCACAGTTTGTTTGGGTGACTGGCACTTTTTGCTTTATGGGGGTTATTGATAGAAATTAATTGGATTGGCAGTTGTGCTTCTTACCATCATCACCGGGAAACCTGAGCACTCAGTTTTTGTCAAGTTACGACGGAACGATTCTGTTGAGCCTAGTTTGATGTCGGCTTTTGGATAGTTCATCCAAACCGGTTTATCCTCGTTTGATTCAGCTTGAGATAAGTGATTCCTTATTTAAGCCATCCTGAGACAACTAATTCTTGTGACACTGAAATTTGTAAATGTGGGCGCTTGTTATCTCGAACCCGATCGATAGCATTCGTTATTTTGAAACCAGTGTAGCGGGGAGACATTTTTGTGGGAATACTGCTTTGAGGTGTACTCGTGTTTGTAGTCGATTTGTGAACGAGTTAGAAACGAGCAGTTCGAAAAATCTGTCTGAACAGTACAAATTTTCAAGAGTAATAATGCGGGGTTCTTTTGAATGCTGAGTCATACAATGATGAAGGCATCCAACCGAATAGAAAGCGCTGGAAATTCAGATTCAACGTTCTTGAATGATATTCGGGTGGTATGTTTGTTTGTTATTTGTGTTATAGTTCGTGAATGAAAACAAAAGATCGGACGAAGATGAGAACATTAAGGTACAGTACCCTGTATTCTTCAAGGCCTTTGATTCGGCAAATCACTACTGATTTATCTAAAAGTTAGCGTGGTTTGGTATCCCCAACCAAGCGATTGATTGAGTAAGGAATTCGTTGTGTAGGTTCGTATATGTTTTCAAAGTGAGTGTTAGAAATGAACTCCATGAAGTTGGAAAAGCCCGCGGTGGTGCTCATCAAAGGTCTGTGTTGGACCCTCTCTTGTTCTCAATTTTCATGAATGACCTTTTGATGGAAATCAGTTGTTTGCGTTTTGTATTTGCTGATGACGTTAACATGGCTGAGTCAACAAATCAAGCTGAATTAATACTAGATCTGAAGACAATGGCACAGTAGTCCCTTAAATGAGACTTCACTGGACGCTTCAAGAGCTCAGAATCGTTGAAAGTGCCTGGTTCGCAGGATCCCCAAATCACCAAGTGTGTAGACAAAGTCGGAGACCTTGAAGTGTTCATTAACAATGATTTGAAACTCTCAACTCATCAGCTTCCTTACAGGTTTCACTGCCTGGTGTCATCAAGTGCACTTAATTCACAGGCGAATCAGCCAACCAGCGGCAACATCTGTACAACTGAATTAGCTTGGTGATTTAATCGGCGGCATATGGAAAGCGGCAAGTTACATCATCAGAAGGACTGAGAAGCAGTGGGCTAAATCTCCGTCTGAACATTAGGTAAAAAAGACTCCTTAGTTGTCAAAAGAATCAGAGATCCTCAACGAAACACTACAGCCTTTCAACTTTACCCATAATTTACTCATTCAACTGGAATTGACTGAAGATGTGGTGCTTCTAGACTTGCTCATGCCTCTTCCTCAGAATGACACGATACGGCGAAAAATTAGTCATAATGTGACCTGAAGAGAGTTAATGAACTTCCGTCATTTTGTATCATTAAGACAGAAAATTTAGCCCGATGTGTAACAAATACAGCAACGATAACTTCTGAATAAATCCACGAATGACGAAGGACTTTTTCTGTTCACTGTGCTCGGTGAAAATAAGTGCCAGACACGGTTTATTTAACAGTGTATTCCAACAAGCACAAAGACCGCTCAACTGTTCATATTTCGTTGCCCTTCAAAGACGTTAACTCTGTTTTCAGTATGAACAAGAGACTTAACGGCGTAGTTCATACCACTGTTTTTTTTCATAATTCAACTGTTTCCAGTTTAGTCGCACATTAGTTTTGTTTCCCCATTCGGCAAGTGGTAAGATATTCTGATCAAAAGAGGGTCGCTGACATCACATTAGACTTAACCGAATTATCCCATAGAAACACAGCCACATTTCGTTGAGAGCAATGTTCAAGTTGTCCGACAGCCCACAGTTGAGACAGTAACCGTCTTGTTAACTCTGGTGGACGACCTGCTGACTGCTACTCTACTCTGACCTTGCTGGTAAAGTTAACCCTATGTTTCTTCGTTGGTCCTATCTATTTATTATTGTATATAGTGTATTACACGTATGTAATGTGTACGTATGCAGTAGTCAACCCCAGAGCCCATCTCGAGAAGAACCGCTTCTTTGTGGATACCATTTTCTTCCAGCGTCATGGGGCTTCTATAGAAATTCAGAACCCTAAGGAGATTGCTCAAATGCACAAAAACCGACCACAGTCCTGGCGTCAATTTAGTTCATTTGTTTCCATCAATATTCGTTTCTTGAATTCTGGAGTCCACTCTGCACGTGACAACTAAACTCTGGTAAACTGTACCCTATTATAACACCACTACCCAATTCTACTCACCCACCCATCAATTGCTGAACGGACATAAGTAAAACGGAGGGTCTATTTACTTCACTGGACAGTAAAGTTGTCAGGTCTAGCTTAGTCTATGGGAGTACCAAAAACAGAGCAGTGAGATGTCGTAACTTCTGGGGTATGCACACGTAAGTATGATATGCGATGTCCCGACCTTATTTTATCTACCAACTACGGCCCACAGTTCGTATCTGATACATCATTGTTGATCATACAAAATCAGTTATGCACAACCCCAGTTGTATCTATTGTGTATTAACTGACATCCGTTATTAAGCGAGCAAGCTGAAAAAGACAGCAGAGGATGCTCTGAAGAACCAGTCTATTACCGTATTGAAAACAGTTTCGGATAGAGACAGGCTGTTTGTTGGCTATCGAGATCAGAACGAACCTTTGAAAAACGGTGCATCAAATATACTATGCCCAAATGGTACTCAAAGTGAGGGTAGTACGACCAATATATTTTTGAAGTAAGTAAAAAGTCCTCCCTCTTAGAATCTTGTGCATCATCAGTGCACATGTCGATTTGTTTCCCACTTTCCAGAGAAGCCCACTTATGGTTGGTTCGCCAGTGGTCGTTGTAGAAGGCGACTGTTGTAGGTCGAGCTTGACTGAGAGTCCTCTGACGGAAATTTCTTCTAAGTATGATGGAAGCCAATAATGTTGAAGTGGAAACATAATTCACACACCAAATATTACATACATATGCATATTTTATACATGCATACATATATTCTGCATATCACCCAAACTTTTCACAAAAGCAATCCTTTCCCCCCCTCTGTTCTACGTGGCTGACATGCTGTATCCCTCTAATGTATCTTCTTCCGGACCTACTGGTAACTGAATTCAAATACGAAACTTCATTGCTTAGGTTGTCCACTCATGTTGACTATTCATCCTTTGCGTGTGATTTCCTTCAGATGCGTTACATTTAAGTTGTACTCTGAAGCATAGTCATGTTGATTGCTTCAATTTTCGATATGCACAGTTCTAACATCGATATCAATATGTATGTAATAGTGCAAGAATGAAACTTAGTATAGCAAAAACTTCAACCTATTTCCATCCACTCAGCAACAGGCCACCCACATCCTGCGATCATCTGATGACAAATTTTTATAGCTTAAAGTCAAGAGTACACTAACGTGGCACCTTAAAAAGGCAACAATGTACCTTTATTTGTCACATCCGTATTACATTTCTGCATATCCAACGCTTCTTGGTCCTAAAGTGTGGTACCTTGTGATGTAACTCATCTCCTATGAGTCCCACTCTCATTGGTGCCACCATCCCGGATTCTTTCCGAACACATGACTACATTTTACAGCTCAGGCGTTGATCGGACGATGTAGCTCCTCAAATGGCCATTAACAGCAAGGTTTAATTGAGTGAGTGAACGAAGCCTAACAATTGGTGTGCCACGGCTGGATAGTTTCGGCTTTGTAAATGGTAGAGAGTGAAGTTATTCGTGATTTATTCGGGCTTTCTTGAGCATCGATTTGTTCGATAACAAGCCAAAAATTCCTCTATTGGGTGGTTTACTGGATATGTTATTCTGAGAATCCGCCCAATACATGATAATAAACAAGATTGATTTAAGAGAGATCACTTTGAATGTGACTGTAATTTGCCAGTAAAACAAGAATTAGACGAAGTCGACGAACTCAGCGGTTCATGCGGAGGCAGTGAAGAGGAGGTGAAGTACCTGCCGATACAATTGATTATGAGGAAGCAATGGTCTTTGTCAGCTTGCTTGAAATATAGAAATTTAAGTTGTCTGAAAGGTGGCTTCAAAAGTGGGTAGACCGCTGTAGGCTGAAACTATCAGAAGTACGTCTGATCAATCATCTGAAAAAAGATGTTCTGTAGGATGTGCATGGGGATTGTATGTTCAACTCGCCCAGTCATCTACTGGACTACGAAGAAATATACATTTTTAATAGAGAGAGTAGACCGCGTTCTTCTAATGTATTCTGCCAGGTAAAACTTTCGTGAGCAAACATGCGGCTGCATCGAGGTCATAAGATTTTAAAGAAAGGGGAGAGGACGTTTATGCATGAAGAATGATAAACTTACGTCCATGGTTTTCGGAAAGTGTAATAATCCGCATGTCAGCGGATTGGACTTTAAGCACTTATCGTACCTGTAAGATCAGTCCCATAGTGATTGAATCACCGGTTTAGTTTCTAACACATGAGTGTCCGAGGTAACCACCAACATAAACGTTCAACCTACTGCATTCGGTTTTGTGTTACGTTCCCATAATTTGGAAGTAACAAAGTGTGCATATTTAGTTGAAGGGGGGGATAAGCGGAAGTTAGAAACGCAACCTTTCATGAATAAGTAAACACTGATTAATCGTCAACTTGATCCTAATAGACATCAATACACTGGCTATTCAGAGTAAGTTTACATGCTTATCTGCAACGTGCCTTGCTCAGCCAATCGTTCACCTACCAGCAGAGCCAAGAAAGTATGCTTAACTGGTATTACCTAGAAGAACTGAAGGTGCGTCCCAGAGGTTCCCGAATAACGCACTGACGGTCTTCCACTGCTCACCGACTAGTTTAGGGGCTGTTCATCAGTTCGGCTACCCGGTGACCGGTTGGGTATCCCTATGTAGCGTTCATTTCAATTACATGAAAGTTTGCAAACCATGTCCACTTCATTCGTGCAGGGGTGTTTTCCCAAATTTCACCCTTCTTGCATATGTATACTACTCATATTCAGATTACTTGTATGTGCGCTCAGGATGCACGAAATCTTGTGCCGGTCAGCACAGCAAGATTTCTGTCCTTTACTTCCATCGTCAGAGTGCGGTAGAGAGCTATCTGTTTCAAGTCATTGTGCATGTGTATACGCACCGCGCCCAATCACACTGAATGCTGATTCCATGTCATACGTCTAGTAGTCGACGAACATGGTTTGTGGGAATGATATCTGATTTACATGGTTCACTGAGTCATACTACTCACTAACCATTTCGAAATATGCTACTTTGTTATTGTGTGTTGCAATAGGAGGCAAAACAGTAAAGTACGACATAAGTAGTTGGAATGCTTTTCTTTCTCTGGCGACTGCATAGGTGTTTGACCCCAGTCAGCGTGTTGCCACATTGTGTAGCGAGAAGGCGTCCAACAAAGCACAATCTTTATTGTCCAAATCGCTAGTCACATGCAACGCGCGCTCTCTCGTTTATGAGTCATAATTCCAACCCGCAGCGCCCCCCGGTTTCCGTTCACACGTCGTGTGCACTTCTAACCGGTTTACGTGTGTGATCGGTGCTTTCTATCGGAGGGTTTTTCGCTTGCCATTCCTCGTGTGTTTGTCCGATTCCGTTGCGCGATGGCTCGTCCGGCTGCTCGTGCTGTCCGCCATCCACCCAATGTTGGCCTTGACCGTATTCCAACATCGTGTCGAGATGTTCCTCTAAATGTTGGAAAAACCAGGCACGCCTCCGATCTGGCCGTCTGTCGTATTTCGCCTGCCCTGCCTCGCCCATTGGTCTGATCCAGTCGAGCGATGACTCATCCGGTCGCGCACGTTGTTCTTGATTCGATCGCGGCAGGTTTTCGAACATACCTCCCCCACGTTGAGGCATTCGGCCGAGCGTTCGAAAACTCGCACCTCCGACCTGACAATCCACCACAATTGTACGTCTACTTATTGACTGTCTTGTGGCGTTGGTTTAGTCAGTACAACAACATATCCCCTTTATGTAGCCAATTAAAAATACGTTTCATTTTGTTATCAGTGCTACCGAATTTTTAGGCTTCATTTTTTTCGTATATCGCATCTACTGACGAGACAGCCAGGCCGCATCACGCCACATCGATCGACCGGCCCAGCTCGGATGCTATGGCCGTGTGTGGTGGTATGGGCCCACTCAGCCAATCAGATTGCAGATGTGCGGTCGAACGCCTGTGCGCTGTCTGGTCAGTGTGTTTTCTCGCGGCTGCCTTCTGGTACCCCCTGTAACGTGATTTGTTCTGACCCCCTGACTGCCATATGTGACTGTCTCAATTGATTCGTTTAGTGTCTGTCGCCCATCCGTGGTAATCGGTTTTCCTATAAATCTAGAGCTTCTGTGGCCTAAGTTTTGTCTCGCTCGTCCAATACACAGTGCGGCTGCGTCTCTTCTGGTTTCTGGTTTTTTGGGGTCAAGCGACTGAGCGCGTACCAAGGGGGACGATCCAATGTATCGCTTGACGAAGGTATGATTGTTTGAACGCGACGTACTAGCGAACAGTTTTTGTTCCTCATCAACTGTATCCGGAATGCAGATAGCCCGACCTCGATAAAAGAGACTGTTTTTATTAATGCACGTTTATTATCAATTGATGTATAGCTCAGGAAATGTAAATACTCTCGGATTGTGGCAAAACCGACCGCCGAATCTTTTCTGTAACAGTGCATATGAGTAGCAGGTTCACATTTTATGTGATTGATGTATGTGAGTAGTAGACCGTGAAGCAAAATTTGTCATCTGTCAAACGGATACTACAAATCCAAAATTAGATGTTTCTTGTACGAGAATTTCCCGGAAGTTCTAATCCCTCGTAATGCCATTGCAGTTCTTCAAGATTATTGAGGATTGATTTAGTTCGAACGGTTTCACTTGAGACACATACTACTTATAATCGGTCTAAAAGCACCACGTGTCGGATTGTTCGAAAGCTTTAACTGTTCAGTAAGTTAATTGTGGGTATACACACACACACACTGAGAAGTTCAGAAAATATCGTTATATACAACTGGTGATCAGTTCCATTTTCAGTATATCACTGTATAATACGGATGAATTTTTCCGCCAGCAAATCACATTTGTTCACTCTTTGGACTACCCTATTCAAGTTTAATTCGAAAATTTTCATTTACTTGTAGACTATTTATTCCTTTGTGAACTACCTATGGATGAACTCTTCGCTGGAAATCTCAGGATGCAGCATGTTTACACCTTGTTACAAGGTGCTATTGTTCACGGACTTGAGTGTAATCAGTTGGTATACATTAACACACCTATCGGGTCCATTCGGTCTGTAAGCTGATTATTTTTGTGTTTAATTGACAGACAATCACAACGTTGTTTGTTAAGCTTTTGGCTAATCTTAACACTCATACCTGGTTCTCTGGCACCGGCAATTTGTAGCCTTTGAAGAACAAATTTTTCTCAAATATTTCTCGATGTCTTGGAACGAGATCACCTTGAAAAGTGAGAAAAACAGGGGGGTGGACAGAAATACGTTCATGAAGCTCACATTGATGCGAGTGGGTCTGCAACTTTACTCATGTCTGCCATGGGTGTTTATATCAGCAATGACTGCAAAATACTTGTCTAGTTTCATCAAAATGGTTTCATAGTTTTGATCAGTTTGAAGTGAATAACTTAAGCGATTAGACTCTGGACTGACTACTAGACCTCTGTTTGTACTGAGCTTCATGTTATGACAACGTCTCTACTAGTTACCAATCCTTTGTTCATTAAATGTTTGAGAATAATTTTCATTGATCTTTCAGTGTTTTAAAAGGAGTTCTCTTCACAGATTAGGCTGAGACAATTTGTTTTTCTCCGGTTTGTTCAATTGATCAAAATGTGAACAAAAGTTGGGAAGGAGCTGAAACATATAATTTCTGTTGATTTATGGACTGTATAGCTTTGTGTAGGTTTCTGCCACTTATGAGGCTTGTTTTGAAATATTGATTTTGAAATCAATGAGACTTTAACCATAACTTTGTTCTTATCTCACATATACTTGCTACATTGTCAGTTTTGTGAGTAGTCAATTTTGAGGGGACTGGATGCTTTCAAGTGTAACTTTCTGGAATGTTGGGAAACGTGTTCACAAGATTAGCATTTAAATAGGTTTGGCCAGACTGGGCGGATTGGAAATGTAAACCTTATGGCACCTCAGTAGTCGCGATCCATCATCACCCTACTGAATCCAGTCAGCACACTGCGCCTAACACGACTAGGCAACAACACCTTGACTAACAATAGTTTGTCACCAGACTAATCATGTATAATTCGGCGTAACAGAATTCATGTGACTCTCTTCACAAAATCGAGTGAATGATTCTGTTCCTGATTGTTCTACTAACTTAGCATAGTGATCTAGGTTGTGGAGTGCATTGGGCTGGAGGACTTATTTTACCAGATACATATATATATCAGACGGACCAAAGCGGAGAAGTCATGCAAGATGCAGTTGCACCTGTAAGGTCGCGTAGCGCACTACCAACTGCCCAAACATGTTTACGATTGCACCAAGAAACTATTTTCATAGTTATGACATTACAGTCTTCTGTTTAGGGTAGAAGGACGTTTAGGAAGTAGATACCTACAGATAGCAGGTCTCTCTAACCACCTGACGACTGATTGTGACCGCCAAGGTATTATTCAGTGAGCTACAAACACTTTTGTTAAAATTCGACAACGCGCTGTGAATATGAATACATCCAACGTGATCAGAGCCACACATCGACGTCACATTCACTGCGTCGTCGATCTAGGTAAGCCTCTGTCTTTGTTAGATGAGTCAGATCCTTGAGTCACTGACTCCAGACAAGGTCTCTCAATCAAACCTACTTCCTGATGTCTCTCAAGTCAGAATTTTGAGTCTGAAATTCGGAGTGAAGTTCCCGAAGTTGACCCCATTTCGCGAGATAAATGTTTTGGAAGTGTCGGAGGTCCTCGTTGCCTTGATACATCGTTCCACTTTTTTCGCTCTTTTCTCTTTTTGGTCTGCAACCGGTGAAGATTGGCTCTTTCAGTGGCCACAGTTTCCGACACATAAGTCAACAAGACGCTCTGGCGAACACTGTCGAGTCTGCAACTAGATGTGCGCCGTACCTCAGAAACTCGTCTGTGTGATCCTAACGTCGTTTAGATAATGCTATGGCCCAGCGGTTCTTTCTCGGGATCTTCGGTGATGAAGAACTCGGATTCTCCACTCAGACTTGAATGTGGATTACACTAGACTGTAAAGCAAAGTAGAGCTTGCAGCGCTGGGGTTTAGTGGGTTGTAACTTCTGTGCCGTCAGAATTAGCACCTAGGTCCAAGTCTGTCATCACTTGTCATACTTGTCATATATGCGTATGTTCCAACAGATATTAGTTCAAATGCTGTCAAAAACGCCCTCTACGACACCCTCTTCCTCTGTTTCGGACGATATAAACAACTAGACATCGTTGTGCCCACTGGCGATGTGAACGCACAACCTGATCGTCTTAATCCAATGAAGAGAGACAGTCAGGTTGTGTGCATTGTGTTCAAGCGTGGTACCCTAACGATAACGACCAGGCAGTACGTATGCGCACATCTCAATGATCGAGTCTATTGAGTCTCGTAATTAAGCACAAACTATGGCAGTGCGTCACGTTGAGAGCGCCATGTGCAACTCAACCAAGGACGCAAATCTATTGTATATTCCTCCACTATCGTTGGCACCACTCATTTTAGAATATCCACCTTGACTAGGCTCATACCATTGTTCGCACCCGCTTTGCTTTATGGTTTGCTCGGAAATCTGCATGAATTACTGGGTTAGAAATTGGCGAACAAGGGTATACGAAACACTCACCAACCAGCCATAACGATTAAACTTCTAGAGTCATAACAGTGGAATGATCTGAACGAGCATTGGGTATAAATCTCGGCAGCTATGCGATGAAGAGTAGCACACATGCGACAAGAGCGTATTTTTGGGGATTCAAAAGAATACCTAAATAAACGTCGACTGATTCTCGCGACTCTGAGAGCTACAAAGACCTTCATAGACTGAAAGACAAGCCTGCAGAGAATCTGCCTAAGAACCGGTTTTTTGCTGCACTGACCATCGACAAAGTGTTTTTATGTCCGTGTGTAAAAAATATAGCTTACATACTTACAGCTTATTGGACTGACTTGACAGGTGGGCAAATCGCCTTCAGGGACGGTTCAACTGGCCATAACCAGTTCATTCACTTGTGGACGATGGAAATTGTGTGGTTGGTTGTAACAATCTAGCCAACCCTCTGCCGGAAACCGAAGTGGATTTGAAGCTTAAATTACTGAGCCGTAATAAAGCCCCAGTGTTGTGTGCAAGTACATCCTTTACAAGGCCAGAAAGTTCCCCTCGTAATACGTCGCGACTAGGATTGGTTTAATTCTAACTCATTGACCGGTTTAATGTCCTTTGTGCACGTCTGCTGGGCAGACTGCATACATACTAGTTTACGCTCGTTCCCCCTGCCTTGCGTTCTGATTTACGATACAACACGCAGGTCAAAACGTTCTTTCTGAGACATTTTTCATGTGTAGCTGGAGACTTGTCTCAACTGACTACACTCCTGTGTTCCATATGGAAAACTGGTGAGGTGCCTCATAACTGATGCCTGTCAACAATCATTCCCATTTTCGCAAAAAACATCAGGAAATGATGTGATAACCACAGAGGTGTTAATTCTGTGGTATCCAAGCTGTTCACGGATGTCACAGTGTGGCCGTCTCTGAACCACAGAGAGAAAAACGTGAGGGAAGAACAGGGAGGTTTATGGCTTAACCGAAGGTGTATCGATCGTATTCTCAACTTGTAAGGAACATCGGAAAATGCGCACTCTCTCTCAGCCAACAATACTGATATTTTTGGATCTAATGTCTCTTCTTGACTTGTTTGCCCAACACGCTGCCGGAGGTGTCTTTATCTCAGATGAGTTTCACTGAAGTATGTCAATTGATTGAAGCCAATGTACGCGGAGTGTGCATCTTCGGACAGTTGTTTCGTGCGTTTTTCATGCCAACTGTCGAGATCGCCCTTTCTTTTCAACTTTGTAATGGACTATGTTGTTTTATTGAACACTCAGAATTTCCGAGGATCTCGGAGCGGAGGTTCTATCAGGTACTATGTTGAGTGATATTGAGTATGAGCATAACATTCACCATCATCGTCATCATAGACAGCAATACATCAGTAGTTTTCAGTGATGCCTTAAATAAAAATCAAACCCTGTGCGAGGTGGACAGATAATGACCTAGCTTACGGAAATGATGTCGTTCACCAAGCGGTTGGCCACTGTAAATCGAGTTCGTCTCTCTGGCGACTAACAGAGTCGGTGGCTGGAGACTATAGGTGAGATGGCGACTAATCGAGCTCAGTGGCGTGAATGTTGTGTTTGTTTGGCCGAGTTGTCTGTGAAGTGAGTGCATTTAATGACGCGGGGGAGTGAAAGTCGTAAGGAACCTGTTTTGCTACTGACTTCCTACTCTCACTTGCAAGGTGTAGGCACCTTGATGTTGAATGTTTGAATATAGACGTATTTATTTTCGGTAGTTAGGTCCGTTCCCGTCCCCTTCTTTTTTCCTTCTCTATTTTCCAATACAGGGTTTGCTTTTTCTTCATGGTTGTGTGGCAGTTAAGCATTGGTGTGAACCACTGATGTATTGCTGTTTATGATGATTATGATGATGTGCAACATTAATTTCGTTCCCGTGTAGAGCATATTTGTGTTGATCAGAACTCACTAACCGGCACTATACGCACAAAAGTGTTTGGAGCAGCCCATCGGATTGTCGTGTTGTTGATTCCATAATACTTGATGTGAACGTGTTCATGCCCATATCCTGTCTATCCTTATTCGTCTGTCGTGTATAACGCCCAATTTTTACGTTTGCGATTAATTAGAGAAAACGAAGTGTTAGCATGTCGTAACATATCTATTCTTTCTGTTCTGATACGGTTTTTAAAGAGTACCTAGTGTTTCAAACTTCTCAACATAATATACGATCTAGCAAGAGAACAATGCATAAGCATTTCAAGATATCATTGAGATTGGACGAACAGTTTCAGTGTTACTTCTTTCGTTATTTGCCAAATTCCCCATTCCGTATTCCACCAATTAACTCACAACTTATAACTCTTCATGTGCCATTTAGACCAACCAATGACAAACTCTGTTTCCTTCAATTCTGATGTACAGCTGTAAATCCGAGATATTGTCTCATGGGTAACAATTGCTTATCGGAAACATCCCGAGCTCTCCTTTTTCTTACATATGTGGGGATTTGAATTCAAGTACAAGTCCTGGTGTTGTGAACCGAGAAGGCGGATGACACAGAGGTTGTTATAATTGGGAAACCAACACACGACCTAAGCGTCTCAACGGGACTTCGATCAGAAACACTCATTTGCACACCACAATCATCTGATGATGCTCCAGTAGCTTTAGACACCATGTCTCAGTTTCGTCATGTGGCGAAAGCCATTCTATGTCAGTCTGTCTTCCAATGATCCTCCCCGTATCTCTCCTGTATTTATCCCGCGATCATTTCTATCCAAGCTGCTACTGAATAGTGGTGTGAGTAGTATGGTGCGACCGTCTATCCTCATCACACTGGGGCTATTCAAAATCTCTAATTCCAAGTATCGCAATGTCTGTCTACCTATTTATCCGTTCATTCATCAATTCATTTTATTCAGTTTTCCGCCTATCGATTCACCCGCCTGTGTATATTTATAAATGTACATATGCATAACTGTATCCACGACAGTTTACCTGGAGAAGAACGAGCGGATATTAATGGTGGACAACATGAGCTGATGGACACCAGGGATGTTTTCGCGTAAAACCTCGCCTTATCTGCACAATAAGTATGTAGAGAGATTTACAAACTCACATTTTTTGTCTTCTCTAAGGACATGGTAGGTTCACAAAACGTTTTGGGCAGCCGAATTGAAGACTGCCTTTGATATTAAGAAGACTGTCAACAGCGACGAAGATTAGTTAGAGTTATCACAGCACCATAATCAATGTGCTTGGTGCTGACCCAAGCCGACAGAATAGATAATGATACGACCTATTTCAGTTGACTCATTTTAGAGGGAAGTAAAAAAGATGAACTCTCGCTTGGCAACCACATTCCGAGTGTTTCCGTGCCTAATCAGTTCAGTTGTACGGGACAGTCATACTGGTTGGTTTGTTTCTTACTTTGAGAAGAACCAACTTGGTTTCACTCAGAATCATTATTGTGCATTTGCCAAATTACCTATCGAACTCATGATCTATCCACATACTGCACAAAAACCAGTAGATAGATACATACGCAACGACACACTAACCACGATCGACCTGACGACTGCATACTTGTCACAGTCCAAATGGAACGTACCAAGTGTCCGCGTGATCAAGTGCAGCTGGTCCAGATCAGACCGTCCGGGCCACAGCGGCATTCCTGTCATCATCTCAGCCACCACACATCCGATTGCCCAGACATCAACGGGTGGGCCATATTGCGTATCACCGACCAATAGTTCCGGGGCTCGATACCATCTTGTGGCGACATAGTCCGTGTACTCATCACCGGGTCCAGCTATAGTGGTAGGTCATGGGAGAGGAATGAGAAGCTTTCCATATATGAGCAAGTAATACAGAAGGTTGGGAGATGTTTGTTTAAGTCGTTGTGCTTAGAAATGAAAATGCTGACCATGAACTGGGCGTTTGCAAATCAATGTTTTGAAACCTGTACAAAAATTCTATCACTTGGTGCAGTGTTGGTATTAGGCTTTTTCTTTGGTTGATTTTAATGCATCACAATTAAACAGCTCCTCGTCCTTGAGACAAACATTTTTCTCTGCACTGCATTAAGCAAGGGTCGGTTGTGGTGCTCTTTTTACACAGAAAAATTTCTGGAGCACTTACTGGTGAATAAAAGACCGTTCCCAAGTGCTCCTTAACAAACAAACGAGGAATTGCACTTTAAACGAAATTGGGAGATACAGATGTCTGGTAGCATAGCTGCAGTTTGATTAGTCAACTGGAACCACAGATAATTACTCAGCTGGGATTGAATCCCCATCGAATCGTTCCAACTTCACTTCATACAACCGACGTTCGGTTCCAGACGCAGGTTTCCACAATTAAGATAATGGCAATCTGGATCTTTGAACGAACGGTGTTGAGCGATTCGTTTTGTCCACTTCGTTAAAAAATGTGACTACCAACACTTTAAACCATTAAGGTGTCCTGACGTCAGGAAAACCAGATGATTCATATCGTCATTAGACCTTAAAACCATTCGAGAGTTGCGCATTCACACTACATTCTCTAAGAAAGGTCAAGTCCTCGAAATTATTAGATTTTGCAGTTTTGCGAATCATCGATGAATAGCCATGTTGGAAGTGGACGTTGAAATATATTTTCAAGTTGAACATCATTCACATTTGATTGCAGCCTTCGCATTCAGATACACTTTCCAGCCAGCCTCTTTCGAAAACAAACACTAGACTCGAGTTTCATTCTCATTAGAGCTCGTTAGTAGTGCATATCCTTGCCACGGTCGGGATTTGAACTCCGGCCATTCAATCATGAAGTAACCGTCTTGACCACTGCTCCATTCACGTCATAGGCACGACCGATTGTTCACAAGCCTAATGTGAGTTGTGAGTGATGTTCAACTTGACAATAAACCAAATCTCCGACTGCTCATCGGTAATAGTTAAAACATGTCGTCTTCCATCGTATTCTCTGACGTGATCAACCTTGGGCGATACATAGGTTACTTGTGAGTATTCTGAGACTTAGACTGTTCAAAGTTGAACATCGATCATGTCCGATATTAGTTTATGTCCAGACCGCCGTGTTATGGACTCAAGTGGTCGGAAGCTTCGGAATTCTAATTCAGTCGCGTTGAAAATAAGATCACTGGTACAAAGTTGACGCGGTCCTTTCATAATCACACGAACCAAAGTTTGGCTCCTGATTAGTATCAGGATATAGGTTACTGACAATTTTCGACAAGAGCGGAACGTCGTTCTATTCTGTTGTGTAACAGGCAGTTTCGTTTGTGAGTAGTATGATGTCAAGATTTGAGAACAAAGCAACACGTTTCAACGCCAGGAAGATGAGAGGCCATAACAGTGTGTGCCACGGGGACGAGTATCAATACACTGCTGCCCAGTGTGTTCAAATACACGTCATCCATGCAAACGAGCATGCACTTTTGTAGTCCCATATTTTAACAATCTGCAGGGGTTTCAAGCAATAAACAAATTCACAGACCAAGCGTCTTTGATGGTCACAACTCCACTGCATCATCATCATCATAGACAGCAATACATCAGTGGTTCACACCAATGCTTAACTGCCACACAACCATGAAGAAAAAGCAAACCCTGTATTGGAAGATAGAGAAGGAAAAAAGAAGGGGACGGGAAGGGACCTAACTACTGAAAATGACTACGTCCCTATTCAAACATTCAACATCAAGGTGCCCACACCCTGCAAACAAACAACCGAACTGCAAGTGAGAGTAAGGCGTCATCAGCGCGACAGCTTCCTTAAGGTTTTCACCACCCCGCGTCATTGAATGCACTCACTTCACAGACAACTCGGCCAAACAACGACAACATTCACGCCACTGAGCTCGATTAGCCGCCATCTCGCCTAGAGTCTCCACTGTAAACGGGCTAGCTCACATTTGACCCTACCAGTAATGCATACGTCCTTCCAGGTTTGGGTTGTAACTTCGGTTCTCGTTTTGATAGGTGGAAAAATTGAACAATCACGTGAGAATCCCTTCATCGCCGTCCTTTGCAGCATATCATTGGTGGCACCTACATTTAGCTGTCAGTTATCTGTGATAGTATGGATTAGCTCTAAGTTAACGGCAAAACAAGTGACAGCAATCAAAGTTATTTTCCTGAAATCTATACCGTTACACTTCGCCAGACAAAACTACGATGCTCACAACTCTCGAAGAAGTATACAAGCATCTCTGAGACCCTCATTGCCACACTCCAGTACCTGGTATTCCCTCATAGAGAGTTTACTTGGTAAAGGACAATATAAGTGTCAGTGAATTTCACTACTCGCCGCGTTTTCTAATGAGAAGTGGGTCATTGAGATCTCCACGTGGGAGACGGAAACAGACCACTGTATAATTTTTGCTAGTGGGCGCTTTAACTTTCGCCTGCCAGTTTATCGGTTGACCGTCGCATGTCTCACAGTAGTGAGCTGGAAACCGGGCGAAGTGTGCAAGCATGAAAAAATGACAGACGGTCATACATAGTACACGGCTGAACGATCAAACCCTATACGTCAGCAGGTGCGAGGTGGACAGATGATGAACTGGCGTAGAGATAAAATCGATCACAGAGGGTTTGGCCACTTTAGATCGAATTCATCTCCAGGGCTGGGGCCCTCGCGACTCACAGAGTCAGTGGCTGGAGACTCTAGGTGAGATGGCGACTAATCGAGCTCAGTGGCGTGAATGTTGTGGCTGTTTGGCCGGGTTGTCTGTGAAGTGAGTGCATTTGATGACGCGTGGCAGTGAAAGCCGTAAGGAAGCTCTCTTTTTTTAGCAGACTATTCAATCTTCCAGCCAGTCAGAATTTCCCCTTGCTTACTCATGTAACTAATGCTGATTAAAAAGGTGTGCACATACGCAATTGCTCAAAACGCGGATAAACAATCCAGCAATTGAGTGATTTTTACGAAAATAGAAAAACAGAACAGCTGCTGGGGAGAATGAACACATTTTTTGCATTCGAATACTTACTTAAGAGTCGTGCGAACCCGAAGTCACATAATTTCAGTTGTCCTGTTTTCGTGATCAATATGTTCTCTGGTTTTACATCCCGATGAATGCACTGTGTGTGCAAGTATGAAGAAGTGGGACAGATTGCAAACAATGTCTTTTTGACTGAACCGAACGGATTCGATGTAAAATATCAGGGCGAATTAAAGTCATATCATGTCAGAGTAGTCGTACACCATATTTTTTAAGAAATGAACTTTCAACTCTTTACTTATCCATCTTTACTAACCAACTTGAGTCACATAAGAATATAAATCAGATTATGGCTTACAGAAAAAAGCTATTGCTTCAGCATAATAGATAATTGAAAAATGAGAAAATTGGGCTAGTGCTAAATAGGGAACAAGAGTAGCTGAACAACTTTGGAATCCAGTTGAGGAAACATGCTTAAGAGGATGCGAATGCAAAGGATGAAATCTTCGCACGTTTCAAAGTGACGAGAACTAATAGAATGGAACAGTCTTTTGCGAGGAATCCCCAAGTGATGTGAGAAGTACTCAGCACATTGAATGAAAGAAAACAATCTGCAGCAACAAACCATGAAAGACAGTAGGTGGACAGCACTTGCAGTAAACGATTGTTACTGATCTGTTATTAAAATTCAGGAGCGATACCACGTATTGCAGGAAGGGTACATATGGCATTGTTTCGCCTTAACTGTGCTTGTTTTGACCATGATTTAATCAGTCTCACTCGCTTGTATTCATCTCCATTGTAGTATGGCTTAAAGTCACCCCCGCCAGAAATAGAAAGAGCTGCCGTCCGTTCATTTTCACCATACAACTGAGTATGGGTAGTGAGATATTAGTCTTTATATGCGGTGAAAATTACCCACGGCTAACCACAGCTGTCGCATTCCCATAGAAATCCCAGTCGGTCACTTTTGAAAAGAAGCACTGGGCTCGGATTTTGGTTTTGTTAGAGCACGTCAGTAGTGCATATTCTTGCTACGGCCGCGATTGGAATTCCGGTCACGCTTTCATGAAGCAACCGTGTTGACCACTGCGTCATTGACCCCACATTAAGCATGGCCGAATCATAATATGTGAACATTCAGCCACATTCGCTTGTGAGTAATGCTCTGGTTGCTCGGTCGCTTCGAGGGGGAGACAGTAACCGTTCCAGCAACTCCAATCGATGACCCCTCGATTAGGGCTTATCTCCCATTTGAAGTCACAGAAATCATTAACTTTTTGAACGGAATTTTGTTACCTGATTAGTAGTAGGGGAATTCTGGCTTTTATTTAACGTTCTAGTTGAAGCAGAGCTCGAATCTAGTGCTTCTTTTTAAAAGAAGCAGGTTGGAAAGCCTTTGGCAATGTGACAACTGCGATCATTTGTGGGTGATGCTAAACTTATGTCATCAGCCTCTGCAAATCTGTGAATACCTAGACAGCCAATAAAGACTGACCGTTATTCTGAGTTGCTACTGTTTGGAGAAACCGTTATCGATGACTTGGATGGACGTCCTCGTGTAATTAGTCACGCATAGAGCAGCATGTATCTACCAAAAACCCTTACTTACACTGAAGAACCAGATATAGTAGCGTACGCTTCTCTTGTTAGCCGAAACTAACCACAATTAATAGCGTTCAACAACAACCTTTGTACATAAGATTCTTTCGTAACAGACTTCTACAGAAAGCTGCGCGCACCATTTTACAGTTTGGGCAGGTCACTCATATTTGTGGTTAACTCTTCCGCCAGTGCTTCCTTCGAGGCTACTTGATTCCATGTTCACTTAGTCAACTGTTTCAAGGTCATGGAGTTCAACATAGCTTGATTACCGCACCAGTCTGTTTATTCAGCAACCAGCGCGCCTAAGTGCAACGTCATCTCCAGGGAAGACTATTGTTTCGATGTATTTCTTTTGGTACAGGTTGTTTGCATTGATCGGTGTGTACTGGTCAAACGCTCATAACCCGTCCGTGAATGCCTCAAAGTGTATGGATGTTCTGTGCTCAATTGTAGCGAAAAGGTGTCCAATAAAGCGCAATCTTTATTGTCCAATACGCTAGTTATCATGCCACGCGTGCGCTCGCATGTATACGACACCATTCCGGACCGCAACAACCGCAGGTTTCCGCTTACGCATAGTGTGCACTTCTGCCCGGTTCATGTACGTGATTGGCGCCGTCAATGGGGGGGGGGTTCTGCCTGCCATTCTTCGTCCGTTGGTCCGATTTTGTTGAACGATGGCTCATCCGGTCGCTCTTGTTCTCCTCCATCTATCTACGCTGGCCTCTGATCGTAGTCCACGACCGCGTCGCGATATTCCTGTGAGTGTTGGAATAATCGCGCCTCCAATTTTGTCGTCCCTTCTCTTTTGTCTGCCATGTCTGGCCCGTTGGTCCGATCCCGTCGAGTGATGACTCATCCGGTCACCCCCGCCGTCCCCGATCCGTTCGTTTTGGGGTTCAGGTCGTGCCTCCTCCCACGTCGAGGTATTCCGCCGAGTGTAGGAATACCCACACCTCCGGCCTGCTTATCCACCACACAATGACAGTGGTTACCAGTAATTCACTGAGGCACATTTTGGACGGACTCATACCTTGACAGTTATTACACAAACACCTGAGGGTTTCAAAATGCACTAGCTCATTTGCATCAGCGTAGCTTTCATGAAGATGGTTCGGTGAAAGACACTTTGCACTTGCCGATACTTCTTTCCGAAGTTCGCTAAAATTCACACAAACTGCATTGGTTATATTGGTTTTTCATTAGGATATCTCGGGTTCTTGAACAGTTCCACAAAATCTCTAGTGCAGCATGGAGGCATTAAGTGCAGAGAGTTAAAGAAATTCACGTATAGAACGCAGCTAAAAGTAAGTCAACAGTTTGTTGATAATTTTTTCCGGGGATTACAACAGTAAACCTCTGTTCCGCAGCACTAGTTTTTACGCAATCGTGTAACAGTCTTCATGAGTCCTTGTATCACTGTCCCTTAATCTAGCCAGAATTTCAAAGAATCCCGATCTAATAGCTTTCTAAATGATCCAATACACAACAATACGAACAGTTTTGATTCTTCGTCTATATATCACATAATCCACTTTTATTCAATCACTATACCTAATACTTTTGTTGATGACTGTAGCTGGCGTCTATTGCTGATAAAAGTTCACAGTTTATCGAACCTCCTGCTAATTACCCGTAAAACGAAATACGTTTAGTAGCCCTATTCCATTAAAAATTTTGGGTTATAGTTACACAACCGTATACGATCTTGAATTTGTTTAAATGTTGTAATTAGACTGTTTGCTAGAATGCAAAATCGTGACTTACGTTATGGGCATGGCAAAAGTACACGGCTTGTAATAGTTGCCAAGTCAACTTGCGTATCTGCAGACGATCCAATCTATACAAAAGTGAAGTCAACTTGTTATTCGATTGAGCACGTGTTGAATGTCTTACATCTTCAGTGAATTTTTACGATCATCTCTTGCTAATTAAACAGGAAGGCAAACATGCCTAGTTGTGGACAAAACAAATCCTGGCCGTGGCTAGGATATGCACTACTATATGAGCTCTAATGAGAGCGAAACTCAAGTCTAGTGCTTGTTTTTGAAAGAGGCTGGCTGGAAAGTCTATCTGAATGCGAACGCTGCGATCAAATGTGATTGATGTTCAACTTGAAAGGAGGTAGTTAACCAATCAGCAGGTTAGAGTAGGTCAATACGTCCAAGGTAGGGTCAGGTTCATGTATACCTGTTTGTAACCACAAGGAACCGGCTGCATTAATTGGATGCGACCGCTTCAGCAAACCACAAGAACTTTGGATTGAAACAATATGACTGGATTCTGAAGGTAAAAGGTGCATCAGTAGAGTGATCAGTGGTCAGAAGGTGTTTAGCAACTACGAACATGAGCTGTTTAAGTTTTTCACCAATGCTATCGTTCTCCGATAGCTGTGCTTTTCTGCGAACGTTCTAAGTAACCGTTTCATGATAGAATTGAAGTGGTTTAATCAAATTCGTCCGTAAAACTGTCCTGAATACAGATTAGTCTAGCTCCTTCAAAGAGCGTATTCAACAATGTTCTTTTTTTGGTTTAATGACGTTGCTGAGGTTGAAGTATTGATTGGACTGAGTTTAGACTCTAGAGCTACTTGGCGACCAATGAGTAGGTTTAGAAGCAGCAGACAACTTTCGGCCTCAAATTCGCATGTAACCTTAACGAGAGGAGTTTTGCAATGAGTTATTAACTACCTGTTTATATCGGCTGAATTTTAACGCTTGTAATAAGACAAGCGTGCTGAGACAGGACCTAGTGGACTTCTGCTGTTTATTCCATCACTTTGACAATAAGACTAGTGGATCAAACGGAAATTGAAATTCACAGTGCCCAGTAGACTTACGCCCAGTTTAATTCAGTTCACCAGTCCAAGTGCACCGACGTCCTCACTCAGACAGGTAATAAATAACTGGCAAGATACAATTGTGTGTAGATTGAATTAAGGTTCGTCCGTACAGATCGGAACTTGCAACCAAACTAGAAATATAGAGCAGGGAATGGAAGTCCGGAAAAATCGAACTTTTTGACTGCAAACTTTCCACTAAGATTTCCTCAAAGCAAACGGAAAACATGCATTTCTCATCCTGTCTAGCTGTAACGAACGCCGTATTTCATAATACACTTGACAAGCATCAACAGTAACAAGAATGTGTTTTTCTTGAGAAGATTCTGGTCACTGTGGATCTAAGGCTGTTTCCTGGGTTATTAAGCTGTTGTAGTGAGGATAGACGGTCGCACCATACTACTCACACCACTATTCAGTAGCAGCATGGATCGAAATGATCGCGGGATAAATACGGGAGAGGTGCAGGAAGGCGGAATGACATAGAATGGCTTTCGTCATATTACGGAACTGATACATGGTGTCTAAAGCGACTGGAGCATCATCAGACGAGTGTGACGTGCAAATGAGTGTTTCTGTTCGTAGTCCCGTTGAGACGCCTAAGTGGTGTATTGGTTTCCCAAGTAATACCACCTTAGTGCTATCCGCCTTCTGGGTCCACAAAACTGTAAGTGAAACTGACATGAACGTTTTGTACGGACTGGTTGAGGAGTACCTTATCAAATAGTTTGCTGAGAGCGTGTGTGCAAGAAACCGATTTAGGCTTACACCTTTCTAGGCTTAGAACCAGCTCTGTAGGCGCACTAAGCCATTGATGCAGCACCTTACGGTAAGTGTGGTTTACGGCGCTAGTACTTTTCTATGGGACATGATGAGATGTCCGCTGAGAGTTCGTCATGATCCCCCAGCTGTTTTGAATGGAAACTACGGCGATATGTTCAAGTTTTTGTGGAACGTAGATCGCCAGTTTTCACATGCGACTTTCTCTCTGAATTATGGTTATTAGGTCAGAATAAGGGTTGCAATTTTGGACAACCACAGAATCCAATCCGCTATTTGAACAGACTATTTTAAGACACATTTGGATTATGAGAATGTGTGTCTGTTTGCCAAACACTTCAATTTGTTTCAGCCTAACGAACATTTCCAAACCCGCTGTTGTTTCTGCTGCATTGTGTCTGATTAGAAAGGGATATAATCCGACTTTTTACATCTTCCTCATACTTTCTGAAATGCATTCGTTTATCAGTGACCAGTGGAATGTCCGTTTGCATTCGCCCAGCCTCTAAGTAGCCTTTCACATTTTCCTGGGTGTTTGGAACCAGTATCCTTGTTCCGTGAATTTGAGCACAACTGACGTTTCGCACCTTCAATTTTTCTTAGGCACGACTGACAAATTAAGAGTTCTACCCTGTCTGACATGATTCAATCTCCAGAGCTAACCAAGACAACGAAATGACGCTATCTGTAGAAACCGCAACGTATTCGATTATCTGTACATCATAAGCAATACCTCTGTCTCGTTCTAAGGACCATAATCTGACAATCGGAACACGTGCGTTTGCCCTGTCCAGCATGCTACGCTGTCACTTCCGCGCTGTGATTTCCTTCTGTGACATGACAGTTCATTCCGCTTTTATGTGAAGGAATTGTGTCATATGCCGCTCAAGTTAATGCCGTTTCTTTTATGCGACGTTCGACCACTGTTCCTATCGGCTGTAAAGCAAACCCACTATGTGTGTTTGTAAAACTCATGATTACTTCAATTCACTTACTGGGGATCTGAATCCGAACATGTTGTCAATAGTCGAAGGGCTAAATGAGTCATCATTGCAGGTGTACAGATGAGTGCATATCAAAGCCGGTGAGTGCTTACGATGTGATGATCCGTTTGAGCTTTAGCAGTGCACACCACCTATAGCTGTTCTCACAGTCAGGTCCGCAGCAACTAACCGGTGCTATAAGCAGGGTCTTCACAACGGAGTAACCACTATGATGAAGAAAATGTCCGGTTTTCAAAAGTCCGTCTTTGACAGTCGACTTTGAATCGGTAGAACTGACTTATGTTGATAGCTGGATGAGATGGCAATCTGAACACATTAAGATTGTGAATCTCCTATCCACTTTCCCGATACACAATCGACCCTTTGCTCAACCTATCTGACAGACCGTATCGATTTCACGCCTGTCTATTTTTTAAAATGTCCCGAACCTACTCTAATCAGCGAGTCCATTTTAATATTGACCCTCTCTCTATGCACACTTCACTCATGCCCTGTTACCCTCTGTTTGGTTTAACTGTTTATGTCTGGCCTGCCCTCAATCCCACCAAAGTTGTTCATCTGGTATAAAGAAACTTGTGAGTCAAAAATGAAACTTCATCAATAAACCAAATTATCGAGTGTTCACAAATGTTTCTGAATTTATGAATTATGGTCTCAGGCATATTCCAACAAAACTTGCTGTTTAGATGAGACCCAATTGTGAAAAGTCAGGGCTTCGGCTGGATTCGAACCAGCGACAGACACACAGCTCAGCTGGTAGAGCGCTTTCCGCGTTGAGGCATGCTGTGTCTGTCGCTGGTTCGAATCCAGCCGAAGCCCTGACTTTTCACAATTGGGTCTCATCTAAATTCATAAATCTGCCATACTACTCATTAGTAATACAATTTCTATGCTCAACAGTGGCGTTGGTGGATTCCAGCGTGAACTGTTTGAGAAAT
>QNGE01000196.1:133724-152698 GCA_008508345.1 Paragonimus westermani
AACATCTCGACACGATGTTGGAATACGGTCAAGGCCAACATTGGGTGGATGGCGGACAGCACGAGCAGACGGACGAGCCATCGCGCAACGAAATCGGACAAACAGACGAGGAATGGCAAGCGGAAAACCCCCCCGATAGAAGGCGCCGATCAGAAGTGCACACGACGTGCGAACAGAAACCGGGGGTGTTGTTGATTGGACTTATGACTCATAAACGAGAGAGTGCTCGTTGCATGTGACTGGCGATTTGGACAATAAAGATTGTGCTTTATTGGACGTCTTTTCGCTACAGTACGTGCGTTATTACCATCTCTAGTTCTTCCATTTAGACCCCTTTCACCAATTTTTGACCTTGTATTGACGTTCTATTCTTCTACTTCAAGGACACTTCAAGTCATTGTTTGATGGACCAGAGTACTTTCCGGGTCAGGCGCAGAGCTGTTGTTGGTGATGATGATGATCGATGTAATATGAATAGCAATAAATCCGTTGAGCTGAGAGGCGTCAGTACAGACTGACAAAAACGATTTTAGTGGTGCTCCATCTTATTGTACTGGCATATGTATCACTTAAAAATCGAATTCATTGGAGGTCAACTGATTGTTCTTGTTTTTCCAGTTAACAATGATATAGACGGAATTTCGAGCTGTAATTACTACGAACATCAACGTCTAAGTTTTTTCAGCCTCATGACATTTAGATTAGAAGTGACTTTATATATCACTGGATAGCACAAATCATGATATAAAAAGTGTACTTCTCAGCTTTAAGTTTGTAACTGAGGTCTGGAGTTTGAAAAGTACTGACGTGTTTTGTGACGGGAGTCAGTTAGGATTAATTTTCAAAACGATTTGAGCAAAAAATTGACCAAAGTTTTTTTAACTGAGATCTTGACACCAACTGATCGAAATTGATGCTGTTGCACGCAAAAAGGAGTGACGATTTTGAAAGACGTTGCACTTTTTAGTTCGTATGTAAAAGTTCATTCTTCGGACACCATATTTATCAAATTTTTTTACGGAGCGGTTTTTGCTGAACTCCAAAGAAATTATTTACGTAGGCTATAGTATTTGCTACGTATTTTGAAACGCTTTCACATACCCATCATAATATTCTTTTCTGAATAACAGTGACGGTGAAGAAAGTGTATCTTTGCTAGTTCGTTTCTAAACCGACTTGTGAAGGGACGTTATGAAGCAAAACGCAGAAGTTGCAGATTTTTAAATTTTGCGTGTGTCTCAACGTTAGGACTGAATTCGAA
Organism: Paragonimus westermani; assembly: GCA_008508345.1. Classification (NCBI taxonomy): domain Eukaryota; kingdom Metazoa; phylum Platyhelminthes; class Trematoda; order Plagiorchiida; family Troglotrematidae; genus Paragonimus; species Paragonimus westermani. Next base: position 134,986 of record QNGE01000196.1, read on the forward strand.
AGAGTAACAACTCTTCCGCAGCCGTACAATGCTCGCTTATTGATTTATGTGCTACACCTGTGCAGTAGAATGCGTTTTTTTTGTAGAGTTAGACACGGGTTGGAATCAACTGAGAAAAGTCACACACCATGGACTGGATCATAGTGTCAACAATCAAACATATGTGATATTACCACACCTTCTTTCAACAAGACATTGCACAGTCATTAAGATGACAGTACGAGTTGTATACAGAATTTCCAAGTCCGCCAGGTGAAGATGATTCGCCAGTGAGTTCCGGAGAACGTTGAAATTTTCCGTCATGACGCAACCTAAGCACCACTGTGAGATTTGCTCTGTCCTTACAACTCCCATGGTCATAGATCAATCAATACCACTCAACCCACATAAGCATTATCCGATGATCGTATGACACACCATTCCGTCTTCATCCAGTTCATTCCAAATCAATTGCCTGATGTTCACTCGTGATGCCACACTTCAGCCATCATTTCTTGAAGCCTATACTTTGCCCAGTAACATGATTTGACGCCACAGATGTTGCGGATGAAGCACGATTCAGAATTGCAAGCGTTTTACAACGACAACAGCTAAGAAACAATCTGTGTATTGTTACATTTTTTGTTAACCCCTAACCTGTTTTATTACATGGACTTTTCTTGCTCGATGGATGGGAATACATGATGGATGCATGATTTTGCGTTGTAAAAAGATCTTTCCGCTCCACTCCACATTAAAAACAGGTCAAAGCAACAAGAATGCCTGTTTGGGACCTTTTGGAATCGTTGTACTGTTCTAATCAAAGCAGAAATGGCGATTGGACAAAGTTCTATAATTTTGTCTATAACCATTACAAAAGTTTCACCTATACGTGTCTTGAGACGAATCGCAAAATCTATGATGTGGTTGGCATAGCTGAGACCTCAAATGAACGCCGACTGAGTGGTACGGCACACGGCCAGGGTTAAATGTGTATGTAGTTTGGCCGATTATAATTGATGTCTAGACGTGTACGTTTCAAGGATCGAACACATTTCTTGTAGGAACACGCATTACAGCTGTGTAATCTGAGTACATTTTATTCAGCTTTTGCCAAGATGCGCTGGCCGACCGTTCTAGGTTCAGTGATGGCAAATTTGTGGACGACCCAGAATGCTTTGGTGAGGTCTATGCGATCAGTGGTTTCAGTGAGATATGTGAGTAGTGATTAGTTTACAGGAGCCGGTTCTCTTTCAGACTAGATTGTCCTTTTTTCTCCTCCTTGATCCTCTGTTGTACGTCTAGACGTTTTTCCAACATGTACTCCACCACAACAGCAGTACGAAAACAAATGCACGAACATTGATTGATCGTGGAGTCTATCAATTGCTTTTACTATCACTAACAATCACGTCATGGATGTTGCGGTTTGTTTCAAGGCAAGCTTTCACATTTTATTTTGGAGTTGTGTTGGTTTGTTCGTCACGTCGTCTATGTAGCCAAAAAATCAACGACCATCCCTAGTCGATGAGGCTGTTACCGCTTCCAGATGAAATATTTCTATCAGAAGAAAGACACGGCCATCATTCTGGGTTTGCCTTGATCAGTTCTGTGGTTTGCATTTTTTATGTAGTCATGTATCTTCTTCTCATTAGCCCCGTTTGTCTCTGCTTCAGTGACACCAACACTGCAATCTGTGCCTGATGAGGTGCAATCGATTTTGTCAGACATTCGATCAAACAGTCAGTTGATTTGACTTGTTTGGCCAACATTTCGCAAACTAACTGTTTTCAGCAAATTAGACGCTAATATAAAGAGGCGTCAAGGACACAAAAAAGCGGTGGTGAGTGTTAAATCTGGATTGTACATCATCGACCTTCAAGTACTGCTGCGTTCTGCGTTATAGGAACGGAGAAACTTTGAGTTTTTATTCAGGTAAAAAACAAATCTTTGTACCTACAGCAACATTTACAACAGTCATAATCCTCAACAGTGTACCGTGCAGGAGATCGTAGCTACCAACTCATGTGCGCGTGAATTACACTGTTTTTCGTAGACTAGGTAAATTTCGCGGATCACTCTGAGAAATGTACAGAGCCTCGGTCTGCCTCAACATCCCAAATGGCACAAACTAAGAAAGAAATATGTAATACATAAACGTAAGGTTGTCATATATAGACTTAAATATCTGCTGTTCCAGTAGTAGGACGCGTGAGCGGGGTTAACCGATTATACAACAACCATGAAACTATTTCAAAGCTTCCGGTAGATTTCATCTATTAAACACACTATCCGCGTTGCCTGATTTCGTGGACTCGTAATACCATCTAAGATCTTTAGGTTCAGCCAGCGTTTACACATTTACTGCGTCTAAAATAAGAGGTACAATTAGTTCGTAAATGAGTTATCAACCAAAAAATACTCTTCATAAGAGAAGAAAGAAGACAACGTGTGGCCAAACACATTTCGAGGTGATTAAAACAACGGATGATGCAGTAGTCTTAATTTGGTGAACTGATTGCTCGAAATCCAAAGTCATCGGCATCATGACAACAGGTCACCAAGATGACCCATTAAACCTGTTTAGAATATTGCAATCGAAACCCAAAGTTGCTAGCCTTCTGCAAAGCAATGCTCATTCGAACTTACCAGCTGACGTTACGTGCATAGGAGTGGTTTAGACAACTTATGTGGTTGCCATGGTCGTGATTACATAACACATGGTATGCTTGTAGGCGCGCCTAATTACTGTTTATTCTTATCTGTATGACGTATAAAACTGACATGTTTACGTTTGTAACTGATGAGAATGAACTAACTGTTAAAATATCGCTACACGTCTTTTTTCACTTCTGATGGGGGTGATTTTATTGAGAACTTCGGAGTATCTCAACAAGATTAAAAATGGACAGTCAGCTAACCCATTTCAACTAATTCTACATGAGTGGTACACAGAATCAAACATTCTACAACCATGCTTTCGTTACAATTCCTAGTGAAAAAAGTTTCATGACCAATTGCTTGTCCCTTGTGAACAAACCTTGAGTGTGCGAATCTCCCTCATTGCAATCCGATGGATAACTGGGTCTTCTTCGGAGTCGGTGAACTTTTTGATAGCCACAATGTCACCTGTGTCCCGATGACGACATTTGAATACCACACCATAGGCACCTTCTCCGATTCGAGTCAGTTTCTCGTAGCGATCCATCGGAGTCAACTCAGATTCACTGACCGACGGAACAACAGGGTTGAACAGTAGACAGACATTTTTCTTAAGGGTTAGTGTGATCATATGAAACACTTGTATTATGTAGCACATTTGCATTCCGAAATTATACACTGCACCAAATATCATAATTATTGTTCATGGAAGCAATATGATTGTTATTGCACCCAAACTTGCTGACAAAGTGAGTGTTTTTGGTTAACAAAACTAACGAGTAAACCGAAACAGAAAGAAGTGTAATAAAGTGTGGGATGACAAAACGCGCATTAGAAAATGACAAATTAGCTACGTACCACATACAATATGTACATGTTTGTCGCCTTTTGGTTTGGTGCTTGTATGGTATCTTTACAAATTTCGAAAAAAGTGAATATGAGGGAAGCCAAAAATAAGTTTCCGTAAAATGTCTAACACTATCTCATTCGGTGATTTCGGCCGTCAGCCATATCAATAATTGTTTCGGGTAAGCAACCATAGGTAGCTCTCAGACATAAATCTGAAGGTAAAATGAACACAAACTTGACGATTTCTTTGCACCTTTCACACAAGTTATGATCTATCATACTGATGAGTTCAAAAACTGACATTATACGACGCAAACAAGGCATGACACAACTGTTAGGCAGGCAAGCAGCCACTGTTGGCATAATGCTATCTCGCGAATGTGTCATCAGTCGTTGAATCTCATCACCACGTAAATAAGTCTTCGGGAAAAACAGCTGTGAAAGACAATGAACAAGGAGCTGACTGGTATCTCACGCAAAAGGCACTAGCGCACATCCACTGATCTTGTTTAACGGTCATAGTTGCCAGTTTGCGTTAGACTACGCTGAAAACAATAATATCTACCTATATTGAGCGAACACATTTCTATTGAGCTCCGAATTCACATACCACACAAGTACACAGTCGGCATTTAGTAGCATCCGAAGTGGTTGAAGATATTTGAGTCAAAACCGATGGGAACTACTCAGGGAACGGTTATACTATCGTAAGTATGTGATCTTCGTCAACTCATTCTGTTCGAGTTTGTTCATATCAAGTGAAGATACCAAGGGCCATAAATCAAGGCTAGGCGTTTGCTACTGTCGTTCGGCAAGATGGAAGAACAGACGATATCAATTCTCATTAGTCAAACTGTAACCAGCCACCCGATCAGGCTAACAGAATAGCGTATTCTGTGAGTTAAGCGGCTGTGAACCTTTAACGAATGCAAGTAACAGGAATTGTTTCCACACCAAACGAAAACAGCTGGCAATTAGGCTAACCCCGGGGATTTCAATTTTGAAGTTTGCAGCTGACCCTTCAGGGTTGGTGAAGCAGTGCATCAAATCTGCGGTGAAAAAAAGCACGACTACATGCAACAACCTTTGCGCTAGGGTATGCTGAATGAGTGACGCGTCAATCCCAACAATTAGACTGGCCATCCAGTAGTCCTTCGATATAATGGCAAGCTGCATCCTATCCAATATGTTTTCCAAAGTGATGAGAGACAGTTTATATGATGTGTGATAAATGCGCTCTGATTTGTGCTGTCTGCTTCACGGAAGATATTTGGAATTTACTGCAACAGTACGTTAAGTATCCACATGTGTTTTTGCTTATGGTTGCCTTGACAAACACGTTAGCAAAACACTTTCCCTTGAATTGGTTGAAAAACTGCCAACAATGTGTTTGCATGATAAGTGAAAAGCTACCAACCAATCATTTTTTACGATGCAGTGTTCGCGCCTGACATTGACCATCCTCCCACAAGTTCGACATTCGTTTTGCAAAAATCTGAAAACAACCTCAGAACAGAACCAAATGCACTGAGTCAACTAGGAAAGGTGTTCACTGTGTTCACGTTTGATCAGTTCATTGACCAACTGATCAACAGAATCGTAATGCTAACTCATAAGCCACTTCCAGTTTACTTCATCCCGGCGATCTTTTTTTCTGGTTCTTACTGCGTTTTTAAGTTCACATTTGTAAGTCACCGATTCGCACAAATCTTTTCCAATTTAATACGCCAAACAAATAAACATCTTGTAATGAACCACACATCTTGAATATAGCTGAAATCGGTCATTTGCAACACTGATCTCTTAAGAATACTGTGAATATGCAGACTGACTGCAGTGTGTCTCAATTTGACATATGCTTCAATGATATTTCACATTACTGACAGTTATTAACTCTCAGACAGGCTGCAAACATGTAGCTGGCATGACTGGTTGTGTTGCATCTGTAAGGGTGAATCGGAACGGTTGTATAGTAGAATAATGAATTTTTGAAAACGGAGTCTTGGAGGTTCGTGAAATTTTGTGTATGTTGACATAATTTTATGGGATCTTTTGTGTCTTGAGCTAATTGCAGACAGAACTTAACACCGGCCTAGTCGTTATACACAGTGGTATGAATCGTGTTGTTAGTTAAACACCCATCCTCATTAGTGTGGTAGTAAAGATTCATGTTTGCGTTACGTGCTCCGTACAACATTTGAAAACTCACCAAACCCGCCTTCATTTACCGAAATCACTAACAGCTGGGTTGAAACGTGACGGAGTAACGAAGTACGCCAGTCGTGTTTTTGGTTGAGTAGGGTGAGTAAGTTTTGCATGCTAAGTTGGAAAACTTGTGATCATTAAAATCGTAGGCAAGAGTCTTCACCGAGAAAAGCAGATTACAATAATCAGTCATGTTTTCTATGAACATGTTGGTATGCATGGGGACTTGCTTTGTGAATCTGATTCAAACTTATTCATCCTTGTCATGTTTAGCAGTTGATGGAAACAAGCGAAAAGTTGTGACAGTCTTGTAAAATAGTCCTAATTTTGTTGTAAGAAGTTTTCAGTACGAAGCAGGCACCACACAAGCTCTGGGAGTTCTTCTAGCTCATATCTTTCCAGAGAAATTCACCGTCTTTTCAGCATCAGTGTGTAACAGTTCAATAGGTCAAGGCATTTATCTAAATCCAACAAGAACGAAGCCCTCATTGAAATGCAATATCTAGGGAAGCTTCGGATTCTTCGCAACTGTCCCAAAGCACAAACACTTTTTTAAATGTGTGCTTCAATTTTGCAGGGAGCTGATATAAGCTCTTTCCTCATGTCATTCGAACCGGGAAATAATTTTCAAACTCAAAGATGCCACGTATTTATTCGTCTTTTACTATCCAGGCACCATTTCTTTTGAATATACTCATGCACAGAAATAATGGCAACTTATTTTATTGGCCAAGGTCTGAGCACACAATCTACAAGTATTGCCTTCCAAACTCAACTCTTGTTTTTGGCTGTCCGATTGAAACAAATTATCACCATTATCACCTATTTGTAGGTCCAGTGATCCGTACTCTTCTGTCAACTACTGAGTAATTAGCTTAATGAGCATCCGTACCAGATCTCAAGCAAGCCACCATAAAAAATCTCCTGGATGGTAATCTCGACTTTGTACTGCAATACTAATTTCTGTGGAATATATCTCTCGTTGCGAGTATGTGCCTCTTTTTAGACACCTGAAGAATTGTCAGAGATCATGGCCTTATATGGAAAGTTATTTCCTCTAACTTTGCTGAGGTGTTTGATTGGATGCCACACGACCAACCTATCCGAAAAGTAGAGGCGTACAGTTGTAAGATATCCGCATCAAATTTAGTACGAATGAAGTTGAAGTGTTGTAATCGATTACAACACTCCTGAGAAAGGCCACCTGAAGTGGTTGAAACGTGGAGTATTACAACTTGCTCATAACGTTGTGTTAATCCCAATCTGTTTATCAAGAGGCATACAGTATTTCAAACGGTATTCACCTCTGGATAACCTCCTGTCTTAATGACAGAACTTTCTGGACCATAGCTGGCTTCGGTCCCTTCTCTGGCGTTTGAATTAGTGAGTGTTTTGCAATCATCGGTTCTAGAACCGCTACTGTTTTTAATCCGTACGAACGACTTTTTCAGATAAAATTTTCCAGTTACCTCCCTTTTTCTGGCTTCTGAGAAGTCCAGAATCCCCAAGATCCTAGCACTTTGCGAACTGATCGTAGTGTAGCAAGACAACAGTCAGGTGAATGAAATGTCCCCATAAATCGGAGCAGGTGAGCACACGTATCTATCGGTGACCCTTCTAAGTCTTTCTAATGGACAATGTATTCACATGCAAAATGCGCCAACACTTGACCTTAATGGAACCTGGGTATATATTCATCACCTGACTTGTATAAGTCGCATCACTAAGAAAGCACAACATGGATTTACCATACTGAGTACGACGGAACGGACGTTTCCTTGTATTGACAAAACACATTCAAACATATCAGTAAGTATGTATCCTACGGTTATTTTACTACCGTAAGCCAGTGGTTCACTGTAACGCTGAGGACACGCATATACCATGGCGCACGCTGTTAGCGAAAACTTTTGCCAGAGAACTTTTAACGTTATTTTTAAAATTTTTGACGTTATTCTTGAAATTCGTGATCTTGACTCCAAATTTACTTCTTCACCGTCCGAAAAAGCTTTCAGAGGGTGTTCCTACTCTCATAAATTCAAATGGACCACCGTTCACAGCAAAAGGCCTATAAGTTGAGACCTTACTCTCGGTGAATGAGAAGGTTTTCTGTCTAAGATTGGCAACCCATAAAAATGGCCTTGAGCCAGTTGTAGTCAATGGTTCTTGTGGGACACAATTTGCAACGTTGTAAGATGAGTTAAAATTTGAATAGATTATGATTAACGATTTATATAGTATCGTTTCTAATTTGATCTGCGCTTATGAACAGTGTTCAAACATCAGTATTTCCGCGATTACCTTTGGAGAAAACTAACGCCTGTTTGATATCCGTATAATAGTCGTATTGACTTGCGTGGATAATGTGTTCAACCCCGTGCTCGCGGAGCAAACACAGATTACCGAGGACGTGTTTTTAATAAAACTTCCTCCCCTGAACGCTTCTTACTAGCGGTTGGTGAGGCGCGCTGAAGGGACCTGTAGGTGTCGTGAAATCTTGCGGTCGACCGGCAATTGTCGATTCCAAAAATTACAGTGGCGCATTGCACCTAGATTATTAAGCTCACATGAAGTGTGTCACTGGATTGTTTATTTCCATGACATATCCCTAAATGAAATGAGTTCGGCTACACACGTATGTTCACCTCCAGTCATTTGCTCATCAATAATCGATCCTCAGATCTTCGACTAACCTCCTTGTTGATGTAAATTGAAAGGGACACGTTTACTTTGGACAGTGTTGTAATTTTTATAATTTTTCTAAAAAAAAACATTTCGTCACAACTCTTAACCACCTTTCTGTCTGTCCTCTCATTAGTGATGACATGCGTGAACACGTCGCTTGGTGAAGAAGATGGGAGCATATTCCCAACATATACTGCTGAAAAAGTTGTGGTAGTTGCCAAAAGAGATCTCAAGAAAAATAATCTGGCTGTTCTTCCTTTATCCTCAACGAACGACAGCTAAGAATGGGTGTACCGTATTGACCATGATAAAACGGATATTCTTCCTTGTGTACAAAAAAGACTTCCCGAATCTTATCTACTGTCTAAGTCCAAACATTGTTTGAACACGCTAACTCACCGGCATTTACTAGTTTTGAGAAGGAGACAAATAAGTTGGATCGTGTACAGTGAGCTGACGAACACACCACACGAGTGAACTTTGGCTGAGATCCTTTGATCTTTACTCATTCTGGTGCTGTGGACTACAGGACAAACTAACTCTCTTTTACTTTCTCTGCTCTGATGATCTCTTGGAAGAGACTTCTCACTTGAGTGGATCACAAATGTCTGTGAGGTCACAAGCGCATGTGGCACAAGTTAAATCTTCTATATCCAACTAGACAGTTTTTTCCTCTAACACGATGGAATATGCTACCACAAATAGCTGCGTTTCCTTTCAAGCTTATAATGTAGGGTGTTGTTGAATTTGCCTTTTTGCATAATTGTCCATTCCGCATAATTATGAGTCGCAGTTTTAATATGTTTTGAACATTTTAAATCGATTTATCATCCAAGATTCGTAATATGAACGGAGCTAATAGTCATATTTTGCTAGATGTTTTGATCGGTGCACCAGCAGTACACATTGCACCTTTTCCAGACATAAGGTAAAAATGAGGATTTCGCACAATTACAAGACTCGTTTGCACTGCGACAGATTATTTCAGAGCTAACTCATTCTCATCAAGTGCTTGCAGCACTTCCACCCAACGTCTTCCATGAGATAGACAGTAGTATGGAATTACCCGACTCCACGAGAAGTCAGAGCTAGCAGTAATCAGGCAGATTGATTTCGCTGACCACCAGATCATTACTCGGGATCTAAACGCAACTGGATTCGGTGACTATGAAGCTCCGCAACCTCCCCGCCACACACAACGATTAACGGACACGACACAGTTAGAGCAAGTTAAGCCCAAAACGATATAGCTCCGATTGCTGGTTATGTCTTCACAAGACATCCTTGGTGCTAACTCAATAGCAATCTTGATACAGCCAGCTGATACGGTCGATCGCACTCGGGAAACTTGCAGTGCCACAGTCACCTGTCACGCTTCCAGTAGTCAGACCACGACCGCTACTTATACCACCCAAATCGATAGCCTAACAAGACAGTTTTCGGCTTCAACCGCGCAGCGTTTAAGGTCATGCTAGGTTACTTCGATGACACAAGCCATCTAGGATCGCGCGCACTTATTCTGATAACTGTCGGTATCACTAACAATTTTTCAAACAAGCCCGGCTGTTTCCAAACAGTCTTCATGCATGTCTGCATTCAGAGATCCCACGCCTCACCGTAATGTTAAATTTGGCCTCTCAGTGTTCGCCATAACTCACAGACTGACACCAGGTGAGTTAAAACTAGCTAGTGCCAAGTCTAATCACACACTCAAACACGGGATCATTTGCTCGTACAGGAGGCCCTGGGCATCATCACTGTGTATAGTGCAACAAATGCGAGGAGAGTGGCGCCGTTGTATGGAATATTGTTTTGTTAATAGAGCTAAAGTACTTGACAGCTACTCGATTTCGCACGGTTAGCTTTTATGGCATCCATATGTTCCCCAGAAATTGTGCGCCTACCACTATATACCGGTTGCCGAAGAAGATATCACGTTACACACTTTTGACTGTAGCCGAGTAGGTTGGAGCCCACTTTACACCTCTCTCTCCTTTCTTCTCCTGGCTACTGCCATTGATCCCGGATTAGGCTGGAACTGAGTGCTTATCATATTTTCCAACATTGCTGGAAATAAACGGTTTGTTTCTAAACCCTATCGCATTCTTATAGTTCGATGCCTGCTGGGACATCATTTTGATTGCCTTTCAGGAAATGGGTTTTAAGTTGTTAGTGGTCGAGAGACGAGCGCATTTCTGCTTGTCCACTGCATACGCTGGGTTTGGACTTCGTCCGTTTTCACAACGATGATCTTTAGGCTGCAAGCCCCTCTACAACAGCTGTTTGGTAGATTAGAAAATTTCAGCGTTACATTTAACGTGAAATGTATTTTTGGCTGGACCTCATTGGAGTTCTTATAAAACAACGTTGATCAACACGATATTCGACCGGTGATGGATAGGTAAGAATCGATGTGAGAGTCTTCCCATCCTGCAACACTTGTCACCATCCATCGATTCATCTCCCGGCTAGTTAGTACGGATGATTCATTATACGATGGGTTGGGCTCATGCAACTTTTAACCGATTTACTTATTTGCAATGTCAACGAGGTGACTGGGCTATCACAAGATAGCTGTCGAATCTTTCGGCCGTATTTAAGAATGCACACACACCACCATTGTGAGGTACCACTTTAAATTGGCCGCTGATTCAATTATAACTGTTGATGTTTCAGATTCCGCAGATGACTCCGTTTTTAAACAAGAGAATGAGAAATCCTGAGAATTATCAACTGTCTTTTCCATCCGTGGAATATGTTTTGTAGTGAGGTGTTGCCCACTTGCTCAGCAGTTTTTCAAGCGACAGACGCCCTCGAAGAAGGCTTTTGTGTGATTTTCAAAGACAATAGAGGGTTAGCTTCATCTTTCACAGTAAACATGATCGACACTCATCTCGTGAAGTTCGGCATTTGAATTTCGTGTGTTATAACGGTGCGGTTGATGCTTCTTTGTGAGTGTCAGCATTACTTGGTCACGACTCGATCGATTTGAATTTCATGGCATACGCACAAGTTTCGCAAAACTGATCTATAAACATCTGACCAGAAACCAGTTATACTCTGAGCAGCTCAGTATTCGTCAACATCTACTGAAAGGATTCTCTGCGATATTTCCACTGTACTTTTGCGTCCATTGGTTCTGACTAGTTGATGATGACGTTTGTTCAACATACCACACAACACCGCTAACCATCACATCCAGCGCAAAGCTCAGTGCGTTTCCGGTAGGTAAGTTTGACAAAATGACTTCCGAAAATGGGCACGCGCTTGTTTAAACTGTCAGCAGGCTACAGTCTATTGTCACGCATCAACCACGATAGACGGGTGCTTTTCCATTTCCTCCTGTTCAAGGCACATACACCAACAGAATCGTTCTTCTGTCGCTGTCAAATGCCATGCCATATCTCTTCATACGAATCGACAGCTACATTTGATGGCCGGACGGCAATGCGGTAATCAACATTACTGTCCAGACAATCTCTCAGGGTTTCACTGTGCGCTGGGTTACATCACAAAGACGTCCTACTACTGTAACAACTAACTGTGGCCTGGCATTTGAGACAGATCGATTCGCGGGAATACTAAATGTCTCGGTGTGTCACCGCTCTTGCATTACGGATCATTGTCTAGTTTGTAATCAATTGCCTAAACTTTTTTAACCGAAAGCAGCACTCTGTTCCGTCGTCTGTACCCCTTGTACATAGGTCTTGCTGTTCGTCCTAATAAGCATCCGTGAGACCCATAAACTCGATCTTCAAGCTTCTAAAGTTGAGCTTCTTTGCAGCCAACCATTAATTTCATCTGGGTTTACTATATCACCTCTTCGGACAACTTCAGTTAGTACGATTTATTTTAGAAACAATTCACCTTTCAGATGCACTGTTTTACTTCAACGCACGATCGGGAGCGAAATCTCATGGGCACTTACTCTGTCCATGAGTGGACACACGTTTTGTATGTGACGATGGTCAGCCAATTCCCTTTGACTGCTTTTATGGAATATTTTCAAGTTACTTCAAAGGGAGGATTGCACGTATGCCATAGATTGTCTGGAGAAACATAGTCATATCCTTCGACCGCCTCAAGCCGCTCATTATGTTTTCCGTGGGACGCTGTCTCAGTCCAGTTCTTTCTTGCACGCGACCCGGCCGTCGGTTGGCGATGTTTCCATAAATGACCCGGGTGGGCCTAGTCAAGAAATTCCACATTCCACACATTCAAAATCGGTCACCAATCGTTCTGGATGCAAATTTCATCGGCCGAATTGTTTCGTAGAGTGGTAGTAGTTTACGGATTAACAATAGTGCGAAGCGAAAAAACAAAACATGTGGCAAGTAAAAAAATTCAGTACGCCTTTTGTTCATTTTGTCTATTTAGTCGTTCGTTATCGATACATCCCTCAGTTGAACGTCATTTTTGTTGTGTACACGATCAGTTACTTTCGTTTTCTTTCAAACATCATATTATCATCCGAAGCCGGCGTGACTTATTTGGCACAACATTTGAGTGCAATTATGGCCTATTCCATATCTGGAATTACATGCCATTGTTTCTTGAACAACCTATCCGGAACGGTATATTTTAATGTTGTTCTACCTGTGAAGTCGTATAATTTTCGTTCCAATAGCAGACTGGTTGAGTATCATTTTGTGCAGAAAAATGGACCAATGTAATTTTAGATTCTAGCTTCTGGGTGCTAATTAAACTTGAGATATCGCACCGTTATAGAAATCGTAAATTTTCATTTCTGTTTGATTCATCGTACCTACTCACCTGAATAGTCTATTCGGCCGTGGTGGAAGGTCTGAGCTGCGAATCGTGCTCGAGGAGGGTCTGTGTTAAGAATCGTGTTATGCGGTAATTCTGCTGCGACGCCGGGATCAAAAATACGTGTCCGGCCTAAATGGTAATAGGCGTAAGTTGTTGGTTGCAAATCAGTCACACTGTGCTCACTCAGTTTGTGATCTTTGTACACCCTCTGAATATTTTATTGCGATCATGTTTACCACACGACTACTTGCCACTGAGTTGGTTAAAGTAGCCTGTGCCAACGCAGTGATATGCTTAGGTATATATCGCCTGGTCCAAGAACCCCTTGCTTGTAATCCCTCAGCTTCCAAATGAAGTAACAAGGCTAGGTGTGAAATTAAGGTGAACAGAGTTGTATGCATCCACTGCAGCTAGCGCCAAGGCGTCTGGAAACCTCAAAGGTATTCTCGCCACTACACTCAGAATGTTGAGTCCAGTTGCTCGAAATGACTGTGATTCCCCAAATGCACTGAGAGGTGTCCAGAGCTTCCGAATGGGCGCGATCGTGAGCTCTGGCGGTACATATCCACGGTCCAACTGCTATCTGTTTTGCTCGCCAAAAGGTTTGGAGGTACTTGTGTAAGCCCCGCTTCATGAGTACTTATCTACTCGCAACTTCCTAACCGGTGTGCGGCATCGCTTTACAAAGAGTCGTTTTGCACGGCGAATCTGCTGACAACCAACGATTGGTAAACGAACTTAGTTGACCAAAGTATTGACGTTGATTTCTTTTACCCTAACTTTGCTAAAGCTGTTGATTAGGTGAACCACTAACTTCTGACTGACAAGCTTTCCTTTAGGTAACAGGAGTATAACTTTATTAACCGACACTATCGCACACGCGTCTACCATGTGTACTCCAGTTGTTAGCAAAACTTCAGTGGTGCATCTCAAACTGCTATCTTTGGTCAGGTTTTGGTTCTTATCTTCACCAATGATAATCTTTTCCCGAATTCTTCTCACCTGCTACTGTCTGCAGATTACGTTAACACTTGGTGGCCGCTGGATACACTTAATGCCTATTTTACATTTCAGAATAATTTAACTGTCTCAATTAATTGGTCATAGATAAATGAGTCCAAACTAAAATTCGAAAAGTGCACAGTTATGCATAGTAGACGCTCGTCGAACACAACGTACTATTTGGATGGCTCCTTTCTTTGAATGGTTCAAGTGAAGAATGGTTTATGAGCGTCCATATTGCCTTCCCTGTCGAGATTCCTCGATGTGAGTGTAAATGTGAGAAAGATTGGCATTGTGTTAGCACTGCTCAAGCAGATGTTTGAACGGTTTCATCGCTCATGTTTCGCGCTATTCTGCAGCAGATTAATTCGGCCACATTTCAGAAATGGATCTGCTATCTGGCCTCCTTTTCTTCGGAATGACAACTAGACCGGACCTTGATGCGCTGTAAGCGTTCACGCATCTCGAAGACCCATTGGGCCAAACCGGACGGTGTGACGATTACACTGACAGTGTCATTCACACCAGGTCTGATGAACCACAGTCTCACGTTCCTTCAGGTTGAGGATTGGAAGGGGGTTGGTGCCTTCCGGAAGAAGTGCCCGTTCTGGTGGACTACCAAAAACCCACTGCCTAGCAGCACAAGCTTTCAAGCCAAAAACGTTGTGGATGACAACAATAATCGTTCGCTTGTCTAGGTCTGGGCGTTCTAGTAGCATTTAAGCCCACATACAAACATAAATATTGACAACATCAGCACTTTCACACTGCATCGGCCGTATCGCAGTATAAACCGGGTAGCATTATCTGCCGCATTTCACAGGGTGGATAGGTGAAAAAGCTACTACTGACCCCTCCCCACTGTTCTTTTGAACCCTTCCCGGCTGTTATTTCAAGTAGTTCCTCTACAAGCTCCACAACAGATAGAGCTAATCATATCAGTATTGTTCAAATAAGTTCTATCTTATACCACCCAGCCGCAGTTCACCGTCGTCCCTTTCTTTGATCTGGAATGTGAATCAATACAGGTGCTTTCAACGTTCGTACTCTAAAACATATAGGTCGACGAACGGCTTTGCACGAACATCAGAGTCGTTGAATGTCGATGTCTGTTTCAATCCTCTGGTGGAAATCTACTCAATTCACCGCTTATCCAAACCCCGACACAACAAAAGATCTGAAAAACGGCTAATCCAAACATCGCGTTAAAGATACAACATCAGGATTGAACGAACGGTCTCAGTGTTCTGCCCTTCGTTATTCGCCAATTCACCTGTTCCGTATTGCAACAATTAACTTAGTTTGTGACTTTGCATGTGCTAATACGATCAGCCAGTGACAGAGTGTGGTTTTTTTAATACTGTCGTACACCCATAAATTCGGCGTTTTAACTCATGTAGCGACTATAATAAATGATATTCTGATAGTCGCATTCATCTGTACATTTTCTATGATTTTTGTTTTGTACCTACTTTTGTTTTAGTCAAGCTATCCATTTTTGTAACATCCGGCCCGGGGCTAAAAGCTCAACTCGCTCCATGCCTCGCTAGCTTGACGTGTCTCTCTGTACTCTCTATTTTCTAGGGTCGGTAATAATACACGAAGTCAACGCGCTGAAATTGGGCTTTTCATTGTCGATCGATTGTCGATAGTGATAACTGACAGAGTTTCATTTTGTAGGATCAGTTCCAACAATTAGTGAGCTCGACGTGACCCAGTTGTTGGAACTGATCCAACAAAATGAAACTCTGTCAGTTATCACTATCGACAATCGATCGACAATGAAAAGCCCAATTTCAGCGCGTTGACTTCGTGTATTATTACCGACACTAGAAAATAGAGAGTACAGAGAGACACGTCAAGCTAGCGAGGCATGGAGCGAGTTGAGCTTTTAGCCCCGGGCCGGATGTTACAAAAATGGGTAGCTTGACTAAAACAAATGTAGGTACAAAACCAAAATCATAGAAAATGTACAGATGAATGCGCCTATCAGAATATCATTTATTACAGTCGCTACATGTCTCGGCAACCACCAGATGTCGGTGTAGACCGCCTACCCGGTGACAGTCTGCTCAATCTTGACTATCATGTCCATAAGATGTTGCTGTTTGATAGCTCCCAGTCAGCAAGATAAAAGATGAACGTTATTTTGCCTTTCGAAAAATATTTCAGAATGCGTTTTGCAGCCTCAAATTGCAGTAATTCTGAAAGGTTACTGTGATTACGTAAACCAAATCTGAATTTGAAGTTATGGAGGTTTTTGAGCAAGAATATGAGTGAACGCTTTGATTATCTTTGGGAGTGGAACCTACGTCGTATGCATGCGGCGAACAAAGCTTTTTGCAGTGTGGGATGTGTTGAGTTGCTGTAAACTAAAACAAAGTTTTCTTGCTCTACTTCACCGAAACGATAGAATCCCCGTATCGCGAGATTTCAGCGTTTCGTACATTTCTTCAGCCAAGAAATTAAAACATTGGAATACATAAAACACGCGGATAGTAACAGCATTAGACACAGTCAACGATGGAGTTTACGTGAAAGGAGAAATGATATCTGTTTTCCTCTACATCGTATATACTTTAGGGCTAGATTACAGTTCATATTCACAAATTTTGTGACTTAAGAGATTGAACGAAATGCTGACATCTCACAAAGTATACATCCTGTTATTACCGGCTACCGTAATTTATGTAACATTACGTAAATGGACTAACTCGTAGCAACCTAGGGATTTCACTGACCAGCCTGGAGCGTGTTGTGCAAAAACGTTCCAAAACTCATAGTTGACTATCAATATGTCATGTAATAGGCCTAAATGTATTTAGGCTATCAAGGAAGTTTGCATAATGTGTGCTGTTTGATTGCTCGTCAACATAGAGACCGGCTATAACATCCCTAGCTAAGTTGTTTATCGATGCCATTTACAATTCGACGAATAAGTAATCAGTTTCTGTTTTCAACGGCTCTTTTTGAATTCTGTATCCAATAAATTTATGCTTGGAGAAAGCGATTCAGGGCACAGTGCATTAAAAATGAATTCACTCTGCTAGCACTAAACAGAGGATCAGTTAAAGATGGATTAAAGTCTGTAGAGACATTCTTGGTTTGCCACGTATTCCAACTATTTTGCTATTTATTTTGACCGTTGACACTATTGACATTGTTTGGTTGCATGTCTGGGTTTTCTCGTAGGTTCGACCGCCCAAGGTCACAATTACAACTACACTCGCACCTTCCGGACGCTAGCTACTGGTCTGTTGCGCTTTGCTTCTGTTGTGTCTTGCTTACAGCTCGCTTTCCCGGTCTCTTTGCAATAAACGTCGTTGTCCTATAATCAGTTTTTCTGATTTAATTATTGTGGAGATTAGGCACGATTCTAGACAGAAACGTACCAGTCCTCTACAATTTGGTGAGCCCGATTATTAATCCATTCTTTTCAGCAATTATTTTCCGGTTGACCGCCGCAAATTATTTTAACCCGAAACCTCTTAATTGCGGTAAACCGTTTTCAACTTTGGGAGTTTACCTAATTTTATTCTTTCATATATATATATATACACAC